>JACEGR010002302.1:0-133340 GCA_014170235.1 Listronotus bonariensis | reverse complement strand
ATTAATTACCTTTCGTTGTCACAACTACTGTAGGTAAGTCAGCCATTTGCTTTATTTTAGATACATATTTACTAACCTAACTCTAAAGCCAGCCATAATTGACATATTATTGTTTTTGAATGCAATTTGGTAAATATGTCTTAAATAAACTAATTTGCTGACAAACCTTTTAATAGTTCTTACAATGGAGGGCAATTAATTACTTGTTATATTTTTCCCACGACAGTGACAGAATTATTTAATAACACTAAACCAAATTATTATTTTTCTTTCTTTACTTTTAATTGTTAATGAGTATATCAACATACTGCTGATATCTCAAAACCTGCAATAATTGACGTATAGTGTTTTATATATTTTTATGTGGAATTTAATACAGATTCAAATTTGGTAAAATATATAGGTGTTCCATTTAAAAACCTACTTGCTAATAAAAATATATTTTTAAGACACCTTGTATGAATAATTAGTACTATAACTATAAAGAGTGTATCTGAATAAAGTTGGTACACCCTGTATACTGCATTCCAATTAAAACGAGACACCCCGTATAGTTCCGGTATTTGTTCCTGTATAAAAACATCCTGAAACACGTCAACTTTGGTGACAAAAATTTACTTGCTTAGGTTGTCCCTCATTTCCAACACAAACAACAATAAGTTAAAATGGAAAGGGGGTAAAAGTAATCTTAAAAGGTTTTTAGTCCTTTAAAATCGGTTAAGTAGTTTCCTGAAAAATTAACTCAAATACCGGGGTCCGTGGCCGGTGGCTGATCCCTATAATTCTGTTTGGGTCTGGTCTTTATAATGTTCTCTCTCCCCAGAGACTGCAATCATCACAGTCTCTAGAGGCGTCGAGACATCTTAGTATACATTTTTTCTCTTCCTATTGTAGGAAGATATTTGTTTTAAAAAAGTTTTTGAGGTTAAATATTTAATGCTAAATAATTTACAATATTGACTTCGTAATTAAAGAATGGCAGACTTGTTTAAAAATAAGTGGTAAAATTACTATTAGTCCAGACGGGAATACCTGATTACAAAAAATTGCCTTACAGCAAACTAATGGTGGAGTTTTGTTAAGTGCATCCTAAATATGTAAGAAAACACTTCAAAAAAACATTACGTTAGTGGTGAAGGGGGAGGGGATGGGGTAATTTTAAAGGGTATTTTTTTGCAATTTCAAGGTAAATAATAATTTCCATTAAAAAAGGTAAAGGTAAAAGTTGTGTCGACATTAAAAAAAAAAACTACAACTTATGTGATAACTAGTTTTACCCTCTAACCTCAAAAAATTTTCGAGAAAAGTAGAAAAACGTTTTTTGGGTTTTTTATTTTTACCTTTCAATAAAATAATAAACAAACAAAGCCACATATTTAAAGGCTATTTATAATTTAAAAACATTGTTTTATACAAAAATTTTCTATATTGCAAATAATACTGACATTTTCTTTTAAGCAAAATTCACATTTTTTGAGCTACCCTCGTATAAGAGTACCGTCTCATATGTGTTTTTTTAAAGAGAAACGTTTGTTATATCTTCAATTATTGATTCCATAAAGTAACATACCTACAGATAAGAGAAACCTATGGCATGCTAAAATTTTCGTACCGCTTTGCGGCAGGCTTGGCGGCAGGCTTGTCATTTTTCCAGTTTACACTTTAAATGCGTCGGTCGAAGCCTCGCCTCGTGTAACATCAGCGGTGGAGACACGTAAGTCTTACTGGAAATGACTAACTGGCGGTATTTCAACGAGAAACAAATAAAAGTATATTGGGAGTTTTCGCATGACCTGTCCTAAAATCTGCTATTCCATGATAACTCTTATAATTTCCTTACTCTATGTTGATTCTCTGTTTTTGGCAAAAAGTGTAAGAAAAGTTAGAATGATATTTAATTAAACGTGCCCTAAAACGTCCGTTAGGATAGGACTCATATGTTAAATATGCAAATTTTAAAGCCTATATATCTCCGAAATTTGGTCCCAGCAAGGTCTATTAAAAAAAAAATCCGTATGAAGGACCCCCTATAAGTATGTGTATGTAAAGTTTTAAAAATACTAAGAAAAGTGATTTTTTGGGAACGTCCCTTAATGGAGACAAACAAAACTGATTGAACAAAAAAATTTGTAACTCTTTCTATAGGTCCAGTGGCGTAGCTAGAGGTGTTGGGGTCGGGGCGGCAAGAAAAGTCAGAGCCTATGGTATGCCATTTTAGTAAATGATTTTTCTGTGAAAAAAATTTTGGAAAGCACATCCATTATGAAGCCCTTTCACTGTACCATGATATACTTTTTTAATGTCGGGGTCCTCCTTTCTGTCCTTTTTTGTTTGTACAAAAAACTTGACAACCAAAAAAAAAGGCCCTTACTTCCAAACGGGGGCTCCTTCCTCACTATATTAAAAACCCTCTTTTTGAGAAGCCCCTTGTGTCAAAAAAATTCTAAAGAGGAAAAGAAAAAGGTCTTTACCCAGCAGAAAATTTTAAACAGTTTTGGGAAAGACAAACCCAATAATGCACCTCATATGAGAAAAGAACAATTTTGATTTTTTTGTTTGTCTTTCAAAACTGTTTAAAATTTTCTGCTATCAGGCAAGAAGAAATGGAATAAGTAAAATGTATGTGGGTAAGGATCTTTTTTTGCTCTTTAAAAAGTTTTTGACACATGGCACCCATATAAAATTTCAAAACCCGCCGCGTCTGTCCCCCCCCACTCGCTAGTGTATAGATCGTTCTTTTATTTAGATAAAACATGTACAACAGGTGACTTGGATACAATCTGCAGTAACCCAATAATTAATTACAACAGTAAATAAATAAACCTTTAACATATTATTAGACACATTTATTTATATCCGTATACTACGAAAACATTCAACATAATAAAATACCACACAATAATAATCTGCAGTAAATAGCACTAACAAACATAGATCAGGAACCCATATTGTGATGGAGATTGTTCCACTGTTTACATCGCATAAGACGAAATCAGCCTTGGCCTTGGTTGGGCAATGCTCCCGATGCCGCTGGCAAGGAGCGCGATTCTCCTCACTGGGGCCTCGCGAGGTGTCCCACTGCCCCCAATTAAGCATCAAGAAAATAAATAAACTAATCCGAAAAAATTAGGGAAATTTCTATAGCCATTCCTCTCTCACCAGCCTATTATGTCTGATTTAGTATCGTAATTTAAATGTATACACGTCGCGCCAGCTCGATTCTATCAAATGAGTTTCAGTGTATTAAACACTAGGTCAAGATAAGACATAAACGTCTGCTTCGAAACCTTTCCTGCTATGTAGACCGCCTTGTTTAAAAGTTTAATTGCAATACTACAAATGCACCTTTTTTGGTATAATCCTGAAGTATGTAAATATTAGTTATGTAACGAGTTTGGCTTTCGCATTGGCGAGTATTATGTATATTTTTGCTATAGTGATGCTGCTATTCAGTAGCAACACTTTCTATAAGTAAATACTTGCACTATGTAAGCAAATGCTCGACTTTATTTATACGTTTAAAGTATGTAAATCCTTCTATATCATGAGCATTTGCTTATACTTATAAGCAAAAGCATTTGCTCCTTTTATTCACATGACCCAATAGCTACAGGGTTAAGAGTGTTGATACGTAAGCCACAGGATCCGAGTTCGAATTTCGGATAGGTCACTAACTTTTTTCGTTTCTATATTTTTCTTGATAATTTATTATACATTTTTTCTTATTTTCATTTTTTTATTCATAATTTAATTTTCAGACAAATAATTTTCCACTTTTTAAGAATTTTAAGTTATATCTAATTTCTGACTTTTATGCTGACGATGACGTCCTGATAAGTTATTCTCTCGCCATTCCTTCCTGGCAAAATATGTTTTTAAAAGTGTTTTTGGTGTTGAATATAGGGACTATGTGAGAAAAAGTTTTCTAATGTGTCTTTTTTAATTAGAGGCCCTTGACATAAGTGAAACTGCAGCCACGAAACGTTAGGATAAATACAACAGTAGTTTGATTTGCCTTTCCCCATCCCGCTATACTACTCCAATTTGTTTTTCCAAAGGGTGCTATAAACTATATTATTAAACAATAAAACAAAACAAAAATCGAAATGTTTACAGCACAGCAAAACAAATATTTATAAAGGTCAGATTGACTATAACTATTATTTGGCGGTTTTAATAGTTTTTATAAGCAAAACCGCCGGACCGCGGCATCTACAGATAAAATAAGTAACAACCGCCGGTAACAACAAATTTATTAGCATTTTCCGCGGTTTTTCTTCTCATATTTTAGCCAGTGCTAAAAAAGTAGAATCGAAAATTTCTTTAGTTTTGCTGAATAGTTTATTTTATAAAATCGAATTTTTGTTATTCTTTATATATATTGTAAATTTATAACTGATTAATAAAGATTGTAACGAACGGTAATGCTTTGCATTCCTGTATACCGATACGTTTAACAATCACAATTAACATACCTGAGCTTTTTATGTACTTATCTTGATTAAACTTGCCTGTACACAAACTTCTTTGAAAACAAAATTGGGCAAGTATTATAATAACAAAAAAATAAAGTTAGCATGTACCTATGTTAAAAGTAAACAATGAATAAATTGTTTTGTTAGAACTGCGCAACATCGATACCATCTTAGTAAGTAATAAATTAATCGGTAGTGGGCTGTTGTTCGGTTTAAATTAATTTGTATGTTATTTTTCCATAATACACTGTATTTTTAAAGCTTAAGAATGGCGCAATGCCTATGGTATCAATTTCAGACTAAACAAACCTTCTGCCACTTAAGACCTAACTGCCTTTTCCCATTAGCGGAAGACGAGAATTCGGGCGGCGTACCGACGCTATGTGTGTGGAGTCTTATGAAACCTTTCACACGCACTGCCGACTTTCCGCGTTCTCAACGTGTGATAGGTCTTAAAGACTCTATGCACTTCGATAGCGTCAGACGTCACCCGGATTCCGGTCTTCCGCTAAGGTGAAAAGGCAGTAAGGGTTTTTTGGCCGTAAGAGAAAATCGAAAGAACTTCAAACGAGAACTGTCGGTTATTTTACATACAGTGCCTAGATATTTTTAACATTCATTTTTGTTCACACATTTTTATTATTCTACAGGTTGTTTCACAACTTATTCGACAAATTTTCAGGGCTAAATAAAAAATATGAAAAAAACTTCATATAAACAATGTCCTAAACGTCTTAGTTTTTGAACTACGGGGTGTTAAAAATTTTAAAAATGTATTGTTTTTCGTAATAACTTTTATACCAATGGAGATATTTAAAAAAAATTGGGGGACGCCTTCTATGCACCAAAACATATTTTTTGACATACAAGAAAAAAATAATTTTTACCAGTGTCGTCCATGAGGAGTTTAAGGTTAATAGTTTTTAATAAAAAAATGGATCGCCACTGCATTTTTCTAAAACAAAAATATTTTTTTACTTCTCATTAGATTTGGAACAAATTTGACCTCTTAACTTTTTTATTTGAAGTACGGTTTTCGCGTAAATAAATAAAAACCAATTCTCGGCATGGTCATTTCGTATCGATACGTACGATACTTTAGTAAAAAAACACCTTTTTTAATAAAAAAAAACTTCATAAAAAATTTGTCCTAAACGTCTTAGTTTTTGAACTACAGAGTGTTAAAAAGTTAAAAAATATATTTTTTAACACCCTGTGTAGTGTAGTTTAAAAATTAATGAAATACCCGCGGTAGTACAAACCGACAGCAAATGTATGGTTTAGCTATTAAAGGCCTTAAAAAAGTACGTTTTGTTAGGCGATTACTTTTTTTTACTATTCTAATTTTTTTGCAATGAAATAGTAGGTATTCTGAGGTGGTTTTTTTCCTTGCTGCTTTTTAAAATTTTTAAATTTGTTGCATCCCCCTGAAAGTTATCCTGCTAGCGCCCAATGCAGTCTAGAGCCTAAATAATAAATTCTAACATAAAATCACTAAATAATTTATTGTCTATACTTACTATCCAGTTACCAATGAATCACTGAAACATACAGTGTCAAATTTAAACTATATCCATTACCTGAAACAAAAAAAAACATTAAACAGGGCTTATAAAATTCATGATAAAAAAATATAATTCCTTTGCAATCATGTTTAGACAAACTGTTTTGAAAAAATATATTTTTTCTAAATTAAAATAAATTAATAAATAAAAAGCTATGCCAAAGATAAAACAGTGTTAAATTCAAGAAATAATCCTTGAGAAGGAGAGGGAATTCCCAGAGCAATCCCCCAGAGAAATGTGGTGTAAATGTATAAGAATCTATAAATATAATATTTAAGTATACCAATTTACAGGTATACACAATCGTCAAGAAAACCATAAAGTAATTGGTAAGTTTGTACCTGAAGACATTTTTTGCTCTTCAACTTTGTTGAGGGTAAAAAAATATTTTGTTTACTTTACGACCCCCTCCCCCGCGAAAAAATGTCAAAATTTAACACTAGATAAAATAGGTGACTTTACGCCCAACAACAAGTAAATCCACTGCCACAGATAATAGTTTTAAGTGACTATATCTTAAAAGTGGGACATGAGACCCACACTAGATTTATAAATTTTAATTTTAAAATGTGCGAAAAAAAGGGTTATTTTTTATTACCCCCTATCCCAGAAAAAAAAGAAGTTTTAAAAGCGAATCCTTTGTACTTTTTTTGTAACTTAAATTAAATTTTGTCGACAAGTTCTAAATTTCGCTTTTTCCAATAATTAGAGGCATATGAAAATTTTGCATAAAAAAATTGTGGAGTAAAAAAATTTTAACTGCCCTTTAAAAACTATAGATATTTTTTTAAAATAATGTTTTTGTCCTTGAAATTTCATTTATTTAACAAAAAAAATACAAAAAAGGGATTTGCTTTTAAAACTTCGATATTTTCTGTAGAAGGGGAGGGAGGGTAATCGCAAATTTAAAAATTAAAATTTTCTTCACCAAAGGTTTCTTTTATGGGACGTATATTAATTACGTAAGGCGTTTTTTTTAAATTTTTCGACTCCCCCTTTCCCTGGTAAGGTTTGGTGAAATTTGCCTCAACCGCCCCATTCCCGTCCCCCAATCTCACGTAAGATTTCCATATGTAATATGTTTATGTGTTGAAATACTTTTGAAGAGCAAAAAAAAGGGCCTCGACCCAAAAAGTGGGACCAGCATAAATCTACCTGTGAAAAATAAACATGAAATTTGCAGAGAACCTCCACGGTGAGACTTGGTGGATTCAACTCGACCCACTCTTCTCCTAAAATCCCTCACCTAATTTATGGACGCCTTTTTATGGCCACTAGTATCTGGTATAAATTTGGTGTAGGTCCGATGTGCCAGTTTTTAGATATAGTCATTTAAAAATATTATCTACCACAGTGAGTAAATCTCAACGTAATCGCTAACTGGGTTTTCAAAATTAACTGACAATTCTGGAGCTTGCAAGTTATTAAATATTTTCTTAAATCCTAATCTCCATCTATACCAACAAACTGTATCAAATATTTTATATTGGCGAAGAAATTGTGATGACCTGTTCTTTTGGTAACAAATCGCAAGCGAAGCTAATTGATTTAAAAAACAATAAATATCTCAAAATTTAACAAATATATACATATAAATTATCGTAACTGTAACCAAAGAATTTTAATAAGTACCTAGATATTTTCACACAACTCTTAGTTTATAATGGCTGTTAATGCGAAACCGTAGACAAGTCTATGTTTCAGGTTAAATGAGGTAATAAGAGTTTATTACACCATCACACACCAGTGCAAATTGGCGTAACGTTATTAAGGGTGTTAAAACGGCATTTAAAATCTTCTCAGTCACCTTTTATAAAAGCGATGCGAACCGTGACGATTAAATTTTAGCTTGTCAATTCAGGTACTTACTTAACTCTGTTTTAATTAACTCATGCAAAAAATTGTTTATATTAACAATAACAACAATAATATTACAAAGGCTTAAACAAAAAATAAAATAATTTATTTTCAAGACTGTTAAAAAAATGGGGTTTTTAAATCGTTAACATAAAGGTAAACTACTCCATTCTAGTAAACTACGTAAAGTGTTCAAAAAAGTAACTTTTTTAACACTTCGAAGCTTTTTCCACACTTGGAATTAGTGTTTTGTTTCAGTGCCTACTACAATAAACTTAAAAAATATCAATTTATGCAATCTAACAGTAAACGCGACATCACCTGAACCAAACGGTCAAGTTACCTTTGATTTCGTCATTAATTCTATTAGTTCATGTGTCACAAGTTTTAAGATTCGACGGTTTGCAAATAAATTTAATAGAAATTATTGGAAATTAATAGTAATAATCAATTTGAATAACTAAAATTAAATATTAAATGCACAGTTAAAAAAAAATTATTGTCTCTTAAAAAATAAGGAGGCTATGATTTTTTTGCAATAATATGGTTGTGCTGCAAAAATTAAAATTAATGAGTTTAGATAAATGAAACATGTATAAAATGATAGTTTGGGGAATTTTTATACGATCGTGGAAAAAATAAAGTATGTAACACATGCATAAAGTTTATTTTTTTACTCATGGGAATTGCTGTCAAACTTTCCATTCGAAAAAAATATTACTTCATGCACTTGTTACATAAATTGCTATTATGAAACCGTCATTTTTTCAATTTTAGTAAATTTAAAATAGGGGTGTGCGAATAATTCGAACTTACGAATAATTCGTATTGAATCAAATATCAATATTAATCGAATAATTCGTAAATTCAAATTAT
Organism: Listronotus bonariensis; assembly: GCA_014170235.1. Classification (NCBI taxonomy): domain Eukaryota; kingdom Metazoa; phylum Arthropoda; class Insecta; order Coleoptera; family Curculionidae; genus Listronotus; species Listronotus bonariensis. The sequence continues at coordinate 124,567 of JACEGR010002302.1, read as the reverse complement.
TCGAAAGTTCCCGAATAATTCGAGAAATTTCGAATAATTCGAATTTTTTGAATAATTCGAAAATTCGAATTATTCGATGCGAATAATAATATTCGATTCGATTCGATCGATATTCGCACACCCCTAATTTAAAACAATTTGACAAACAAATTTTGTTGATTTTTACTACAACTGTATTTTTAGACTTGTCATGTTAAATTTGTTTTTTATTTATTTTGAGAAAATGTTAAAATAAAATAATTTTTAAAATGTATTTTGTAACCATGCGCTTTCCTTTTAGGTGTTTTTAGAAGGTCCTGCAATGGCCATCCAGTCAACGTCTTTGGCGTCCAAATCACATCGGTTACAGAGTGTTTTATTTTCGATGCTTTTTTAACTTATCTTAAAAAACGTAATGGTAGGTTAACATTTGACATTTATTGCATGATATTTATGTCAGGCAGAAATTCTGCCTAATGTAAACAATAAAAAATTTCTATCGGACATAAATCTTTAACCACAACCACTTGACAATGGCTGAATACATTACGTGTAAAAGCCAAAAACAGAAAATAGAATAGAATAGAATAAATTTTTGAACGTTTACATTAGCCAGAATTTCTGTCTGACATAAAATATCATGCAATAAATATTAGATGTAAACCTACCATAAAGAACATCAAAAACCTAATATAAGACTTTTGATCTCTTTTTTTTGTTGAGAAAACAACTATATTGAAAACAGGTCATGGCAATTGCGCTCCATCTCGGACCTACTAGGTGATTTTCAGGTTTTCTCCATTTTAGCAACATTCTTTACATAATTAACACGATTCTCAGATACGATTGGGTCAAATGATCATAGGTTTTTATGACCGCGACGCGTCATACATGTATTATGTCAATCAACCTTCGGAAAATCTGTCAAATCGTCCGATTATAAGTAGGATGTTTGCGGCCACCTATACCCAGTGGAAACAACGTAAACTCTGTAATATACGGACTATTAAGTAAAACTAGATTGAACCCGTCAAATTTGGACGGGCCTTATTAAGTTATATACAATTAGAAGGATGAAACGCAACAACAAAAAAGACAACAACAAATACCTTTGGCAGTGGTATTTATATCCTATGACTTGTTTGACATCAGGCGGATTGGCCACCAATGACACCATCAAACACGTAACATTTTACCCTGTATCGTACATCATGCTCGAATAATGCATGTCTTGCGCGATCTAAGCTGCATGCAATATTTTGGGCGAGTCTTAATGCAGCATTTATTACTTGTTAGGGAGATAAGTACCTATTTTTATTTTGGTGGAGGCAGACAATTCTTTATTCACAAAGTTGCAAGAAGTGCCGAGATACATTGGCGTAGCTAATTTAGGAAAGGGCCTGGGGCAAAATAAAGTAGGGCCCCAACTAAAGTATATAAAATTTTGACGTTCTAAGCAACAAAAAAAAGGGCCGCGGGGCACTATCCCGCCTAGCCCCATAGTAGCTAGACCACAGCCAAGCTACTACCAACTATGTTAGTTTAAAATATACTGACATTTGACATTTGCTTTAAAATTTTCAATTGCTGATATCAAAGGCAGGCAATTTTTTTAAATTCTAAAATAAATAAAATTTATATGGCATATCGAAGTCATCTACCAAACCACACAAACCAAAGTAGAATACCAAAATCAAATATCCCTGTTTGCAACCTATATTAACAACAACTTAATTTAACTATAAACAATAAAATTTAAACTATAGCACAAGTTACAATGGCTAAAAAACAAAAAATAACACGAGAAACATAAAAAAACTATCAAAACAATTACTGTCAACAAAGAAATATGGAAACAATTTCGTTACAAAATTACGTGAATAATAGCCTTAAATGAACTGAGCACTCCTGCCAAATTTACCATCCTTGGTTTGATGTATCACTGATTGACGACATAGGCTTAAATGAAACTGAATACTCCTGCTCAATTTATCGACCTTGGTTTGATGTAACACTGGTTGCCGACTCGCTTTAAATATGCGTATACAGGGTGTTTTGAAACAAATGGGAAAAATTTAAGAAGGTTGTTCAAAATAATGGGTTTGCTTTATAAACATGGGGTCAAAAGTTAACCATTAGGAAGATATGGCGGTAAAAAATAGCTAATAAAAATATTTTTATGATTTATCTGAAATGCCCCAGAATAATGAAATTGTACGAAAATATTGATATTATAAAAATACACCTTGTGAATATTATTGCATTCTTTTAGAAACAATGGAAGTGGTGGAAATAGACTATCGTTCTCTCTAATCAAATTTAAACAGAGACTTACGCAATAACCTCGAAAAATATAAATTTGAATAGGCCTGATCTATTTAGAAACTTTTCCAACTCCTGTATTTTTTCGTAAAACTTAACGATTTAAAATTAAAAAATATATATTTTTTTCTGTCACCTATTATGGCATTTGTTATATTTTTTAATTTGACATTAGAAGGAGGTAGTTTTACACACAATGCTCTTTTTGTTTTTAAGATTAAGAATAAAGACATTTCTATTTAAATTTTTTCGCGATATCTTCCTAATGGTTTGACTTTTGACACTATGTTTATAAGGCAAATTACGCTTTATTTTGACAAGAAACCATCTCATACAATTTTCCGCATTTGTTTAAAAACAACCTGTAATATATTTTGGTTTTTTTAGTAAAATATAGGCTTTACATCATAAAAAAATAGTGTTGACAGGTCTCAGTACCCAGAGGATTATAAAAAAAAGGTTTAGTTAATCGGTGCAATAACTCTATAACAAAGTCTCAGAATTTTTGGCTTCGCGAAATTCAATATATACAGTGTGTCCCAGAAAAGGTGTTACAAGAGGACAAATGGACCAAAAATTTCTGAATTTTAAAAACGAATTTTGGGAAAAGTGGTCGCATGGTCCAAAACTAATAAATACAAAATTTTACTTCAATTACTATTATACAGGGCAAGTTATTACTAACAATATGAAAAATGTCCAGGATTTCACTACTTTCATTTTTAAAAATATAACAAAATTGTATAAGTAAATGTTGTAGAGAATTAATTTTATGTCAATATTTGAAGTAAAAGCATTAGAGTTAAAAAATAATTTAACTGTAAATTTTTTACATTGCGCCTTACAACGTAAATAATAAGCAAGAAGGACCAAAATTTAAAAGAAAATATATTAATTTAAAATATTTTTTAAAAATTCACTGCCTTAAGCCAAGTATTTAACAAACTGTTAATGCATAATGTAAAAAGTTGACAAAAATATATTTCTTTTACTTTAATTGTTTAACTTCTTCTCTACAACATTTACTCATACTATTTGTCCTATTTTTAAAAATAAAGTTACTTTACTCTTGGTCATTTTTCATATTTTTAGTTATAACTCGCCCTGTTTATTATCAATCGAAGTAAAATTTTGTATTTGTTAGTTTTGGATCATGCGACCAGTTTTCCCAAAAGACGTTTAAAAATTCCAAAATTTTTGGTCCATTTGTCCTCTTGTAACGCCTATCCTGGGACACACTGTAAATTAGGTGAACTTCATACTAATCATTTTTCCTTTTTTTTTAATTATTTAACGGACCTTAAACCTTTCTATTTTGAAAGTAATACATACAGTTTAAATATATTTTCGGAAAAGTCATGAAGGCTGATGCGGAACGTAAATATTAGCGAAACCAACGAACGTAAAATAAATGACAACATATTTAAAAGTGAAATTAAATTTAATGAAAACGGAGCGTAGGACTTGGCAGGTGTCCGAACATCCAAAATATTAAAATAATTTATGGGATGATGGTGTGAGTAAGCTTTTCACTTTCGAGACTTGGATAAATATCAGGACGCATAGAGAGAGAATTGAGAAGATTTATGGCGTTAAAATGAAAGAATCGTACATCCACCAACCGTAATAAATTAAGTTGTTTGATATAAGAGTTTATCGGTGTACTCGAGAGCTAGAGAGATGATGAGTGCGAACGTAACATGATATACTTTACCAAGATTGGGGCCCCCTTTTTGTATTTTACTACTGAAAAATAATAAAAAGCCCTCACAACAACGCTCCAAAACCCTAATATTTATGTACCTTATTTTGTATGAGGAACCCCATTTGGGGTCCCCTCTAACTGGGGGTCCGGGGCGGACCGAACACTCCCTCGGTATGCTAGTGAGGATGATTGAGTTCCTAGACCTCATTATAGACAGGTAAAAACCCAACATCACAAATTTTATTAAGCATCCCATACGAATTAACGCCTTTGCCAAAAATTTAACAAGAAGAGCTACCTAAATCTCAGGATAAAGAACTGGATTTTATTACCAAAGTTCTGGTGTACACATTCTTAAATTATCAGTATCAGTCTTATTGCATTACAATAGTTGTGGTATTAGTAGAGAATATAGGTGGAGTGTCTGGTTAGTTCTGGTAAGCAAGTCCTTTTTTTAAATTCCTTAATTAAACCCAAGACTAATACACACTGGAAAAACTGTAAAGTTAACGTTTTATTTACTAATAACAAATTCGTAGACATTAGTGTCCCAAACGGGAATGCAAGTATATCTTCGCCGGTCAATTTTAGAATTCTATCCCAGACGGGAAAAAAAAACAGGTACATTTTGAATCGTGCCCCAAACGGGAATGCCCCTAACGGGAATATACAAATATGGTTTTTGGTGTTTTGTTACTTGACATAACTAAATTATTTTCTACCGAAGATAAAGTATATGTGGAGGGCCTATGGTTAGTTCTGGTTAGTAAAAACCTTTTTTTTAATAATTTCTTAATTAAATCATAGACTTATACATATTTTAAAATTTACTTAAGAATTGTGTCAATTCTTGCTTTCGTTTATTCCTAAATAGAAACAGACCGTGCAGGTATAAACAAAATTGACACGGTCTGACCGTGCAGGAACTTCCCTTATTAAAATAAACGGAGTTTAACGGCAAAATAATGCAAAACAAAAAAAAGTTATAAAGCATTCATTTTTTACGGCTAGAAACACAACAATGTTTTTCTAGCAACTCGTTCATCTTTGTCTAGCAACTCAACAACCCCAAATTCATAATTTTGTTATTATCCAATCACCGTCTAGACACTCGAGTACACCCGAGTTTATATCCCAGTCATATCAGCGTTTTACTTAGAAAAGTTTAAAACTCTTATACACCTTCCTATTGGCGTTCTAAAAGGTGTGTCAAAAGTATCACATAAATAGGTTGTTCGTGTTTATATCTGTATCTGTCGTTCTTATAATATGAGCACTTATTATTAAATCTGTAAAGCGTACAGTTTGCAAAACTTTTGGCGATTAATATTTTTTCATGAGGTCAACCATTTTTGATATAAGAAGGAGCAGAGCCCGCAGCGTTCGTCTATAAAGGGTCTCCCACGAGAAACTGATGCGGTCGATTTCTTGAAAAGTACACCTTGGAAATTTTTGAAAATTTGGGAGCATTATAAAATCAGTGGGGAGCATACGACTTAAATATTTTAAGAGTTCTACCGTCAACAGGTAACAAAGGAAAAGGGTATGCATTCGAAAATAAGTTACTTTTAGGGTTTTTGTCGTTATAATTTTTACAAATTATTTCAAATCACCCTGTGTTTATTAAATGTCAAAAAAATGAAATCTGTTAAAGAAGTTCCTTCTCTACGAGTAACCCAACCTAAATGGGTCCAGGCATACAAATTAAGTTATATTAAAAAAAATTATAAACATTTTTTTAACAATATAATAAACATATTAGGTTTCAAGCATTATGTCAAATCGGGTAAATGCGGGAGAGTCGCCGCGGCGAAATAGTTGCCGCTCTTGTCGTATTTGGATAATTACGGCATAAAGGAAGCAATTAAGTATACCCAAGATAAGAGTTGATCGATAACAGTTATAAAATCTGGTTGGTTTTTAAAATATTCCTGGCTATCCTCGAATTTAAATAGGCAAGATTAGATCTTTGTAAAATTTATGAACTGTTCTAATTAGTGTGTTTCTTTGCAACATGGTAATTTTAGTTCATATTCTTAAGTTTGCTCCAATATTTGGAGATTTTCTTAGTAAAATTATATAAGTTAGATATTATATTTCTATAACTTTAAAGCTATCAGAATCTAGTTATTGCGAATTTCTGATATTAGGGAGCAACTTTTTTAAGCAATAATATCGGCTCTAGTCAATTTTCCTATTTTTGAGTTACGCCACTTGGTCATATTGCTGACGATATGTATTCTAATGCGTTTTAAATCTATAACCTTTATAAGCTCGCGTGACATCTCTTTCAACAAAGAGGACAGTTGCCGCATTTTTAAGAGAAGAGGTTTTGCCTTGACAAACATGAAACAAAAACTAATAAAAATTGAAAAAAAAGAAAAAGAGCGAAAAAAGCCAATGGAGCGATGGCGATGACGTGCCATTCGCCAAAACAAAAATGAAAGTCACGAACACTGCGTGGTATGCTTCGAAGGTTACCAAACGACAACAAAAGGTACTTTGGTTGCAGTTCTTTAAATACCCAAAATCGCTCCATGTTACTAGCGGCGGTGGTAAACGGGGCGCAAGGCCTTCACTAAACTTACTTTATTGAACAGGTAAATGGGGCGCAGGGATTTTGGGGTCAATAAAATCGTATAGGTAAACGGGGCGCAAATGTTTTCTTTAAAGTAAAGGTATCGAAATAAAATGTTGGTCTATTTTTAAAAATGTTATTAATTACGAAACATTTATTGCATCAAAAAATATTTACATTTTTTTGTTTACTGTCTTTGGAAAATGTAAATTTTTGTAGGCTATTAAATCTCTTCCACTCACACTTTCAATTACTGATACCGACATTTTCTCACTATTAAAATCTTGAGCGGAAATCTTTTCGCACATCTATTCACTATTACAATGAGAACTAAACTGATTAAGTGGTATACAAATTATTAGTGTCAATTAAAGGAATTCTTACCTGCCCTGACCCACACCCCCTCTCGGGAAGGGCTGGCGCCCCATTTACCTATGATATAAACGTAACCTTACAGGCGTGCAGGTAAAAGAGATATTTTAGCGCCCCGTTTACCTCCGTCCGTTACTAGCACCATGTATATGGTAACATTTCTAACATTTGTTAGAACTCACTCACTCAACAGACTCGAATTAAGAAAAAAACATAATAAAATTGGACGTTTTTTGAAGATTTTAATGCTGTGGCATCTCTCCCAGTAGTGTGGCAGAGATGCCGATTTAAATTTAAAAAAATGTTGTTATGCTTATATTTTTTTGGAATAAAAGTTTGTTTTTATCGGGACAGATGACAACCCTACCCTAGAGTCATAATAATAACCATAAGTTTAACAACGATTTTTGTAACATAAGGACTACTTCTTATTTTAACAATTTTTATTCTTGGGACAAACCACGAAGGCTAAAAGTCTAAATACTAACGTACCGTGGGTGTCTTAAGCGAGGTAAGAGGGAATTTGTTGACACGGGACTTAAACACTTGAAGATTTGGGGTAGAAGGAAAGACCTCCGCGGCAGCAGGTGCCACATTCTAGAAACTCTAGGGATAAAAGAACGAATGAGGTGGGAAGTTCGAGGCTGGTCCTGATGGACCGTATAGGGATGCATACGCGCGGCACCACGAGTTTCTCCGTTGGGAACCGCGAGTGGAGGAACTATATTGGACAATTCTTCAGAGCAGAAGTCATGGAAGTACCTATAAAAAAGCGATAAATTTCCCACAGCCCGACGATGGGCAAGAGAAGGAAACCTTTCTGTAAGTGAAGGATCATTAATGAGATGAATAGCTCTTCTTTGAATGGAATCAAGAATGCTTAGGGTTGTGGGGGACGCCACGCCCCGAAATGAGAACAATATTCCAAGGGAGGTCGGATTTGGGACACATATAATGTGTATAAAATGTATTTTTTTAAATTATACAAACCTTAGTGAAATAAAATAATGCATTGTGTTTTAAATTTATACAAGGCCAGCCTAAATATAGATTTTTATAGTACAGCTAAGTGTAATGAATTCCTCTAAAACATTTCAGCAAAACAATAACATTACTTAAAATTACTTTAATGTGTATACCAACGTTTAAAAATTGCAACTTAAATATATGTACATATGTGTTTTTATTTTTTTATTTAATATAAAATACCTTAATTTTTACGAAATACTTTACTATCACAAAAATCCACGTGATATTTGGTAATCGTTTAAATGATATATCATTATTCAATTTATTTACTATTAGTCGTGCGGAACAAAACAACTAGGAAATTTGTGGGTAGTAGTAATATTAGTTGTCAAATTTGTTTACTCTTAGTATTACATAGAACTTATTTACATGAGAAAATAATTACAAACATTCGTTCCGTATAAATTGGTATTTAAATAAATTTAAATAGATTTTAAAAAATATCCTGTTTTTTTAATAAAAACTTAAACTATACTAAACTGAACTAAAAATATACAACAATAAGGCATTTGAATGAAAATGTAAAAATTACATTTTGTTTTATGTTAAACGTTTTTATTGTATAGAAGGAACAGTTTAAATAAATGTAAATTCGGTGCTCTGTGATAAGAAACAAAATCACAAAAAAGGTTAAAGCAAATAAATCGGCATGGTTGTCTTCGCGGCCGCCTTTGCTATATTTCTTTTATGATATGCGGGTGGATGCGGCTGGTCATCGCATTATGGGATAGAAACTTATTTTTTGGTTCAAAATTCTGAAACTTACTAATCTAACTTAAAATGAGGTGCTTTTTACTGGAAAAATATTGAAAAAAAAATATTATAAATTAATACAAATGCTTTTGGAAACCTAAACGTTATTATATGTTATTATAAATTTACCCTTAACATTATTATTTTTTATTGTACAAAATAAACTAAAATATCAGCTTGTTTGGTTAATTCGGTAGTATTCTAATCAGTAATCCGATGATTATTATCTCATGATATACAGGGTACGACAATAGGTATGATTTTTTCAAAAGGGAATACCCTAAATATTATATTACCACCAAAAAATCTTTTAAAATGCTTTAAAAAAATACTACATTTGATGTGTCTGTCTCAATTAGTTTCGGAAATATGACCATCCAAATCTGAAAAATAATTTTAATTTATTCTTAGAAGCGTTATAGAGATACATCTTCCCAACTTTTTTATTTTTTAACGTATAAAATAAATAAAAAAACACTGTTTTGTTGGGTAGATTTTGTGGAATCCATATCTTTTATAAGAATGCTTTTATCTTTTAGGATATACAGTGTAGGACAAAATATATTAATTTTTAAAATGGAAAACCTTGTAAATTATAAAAAAATCTTGAATCTGTCCTTACACTCAGAAGTAGCAAAAAGTAGGAAGGCAATTGTAAGTACAAAAACTGATAAAGAAAAGATAAAAAATATTTGACAAAAGTAGCGAGACTTCGCGAGACTGCATCGGAAACACAACAATAGCTCTTATTATTTAAATTCTTTTACTTTTTTAGTAAACAAGGCTAATAATAAACAAAGTAGATTAAATGTTGTATATTTATGTTTACTTATAATACATTTTAAAGTTTATTATTACCCCAATAGAAGTCGTCATATCCTTTTATAATTTTGCGTACATGTAGTTTGGAGTATCTACTTTAAAATACACAGCATGACCCATTAAAATTTCAAAGTTGCTTTTTGGCCAAAATAATGGATTTCTATCCCATAGTGTATCGGCGCGTTGGTTGCTGTAAAGGATAGCGGCGCCTTTATATAAAATAGTCCGATTGCAGGCGGCCTTTTTATGTGTTTGTATATTATTTTCAAAGGGTACCGAATTTGCGCTTTTAAAATGTTCTTACTGTACTAAAAGCTAAAAATTAATAATAACAACCATACTTTCCTTACGATTGTTTTTAATTATTATTTATTAAAGCTATTACAAAAAAAAAAAAATCGCAAGCGGTATTCGTTTTTTATTAATAATGTTTTAAGTTAGTGACATTCGATGACCCATGTATGTGGAAGTAAGTAAGCGATAGTCGGTAAAAATAAACAGCACTAATGGGTGAAAAAGAAACCAATAGCCGTTGATTATTAGTGTCTTTTACATACCGTAAAACGTCCTTAAATACGATTGGATGGACGTAAATTAGGTCCCTTATTTTTTGCTTTATTTAGTGCTGTCATAACATATTATTTTTACAGAAATTATTAACTTACATCAATTTTAGACGTTCAACCAATTATAACCGCGGTAATAAATGGTGACAACTTTGACGTATAATCCATTCTTTAAACGTCAATATAATCGATTGGTAAATACCGTTTTAGAATTGGTTCTTCGCCTAAAATTGATGTTAGTTATCCTGTAAAATATCATTAAGAGATAGGTTGTACCTAGTTGGCTCACACCTATAACTTTTATGTTTTTAAGATATAAAAGATATTAAAATAAAATTGGGTACATAGGTACACTCCTGGACAAAAAAACCAAAAAAACAAATAATTTTTTGTTTCTTGGCAGATTTTAATAATTATCTTTAGGTCCTGTTGCTTCTTTAATCAAGATTATTATTTAATATAGGGATTGCAAAAGGTTTCATAGAACATGTTGTTATACAGGGGAGAGCCAAACGTTGCATTCAGATCAAATTTTCGAACACCCTGTCGAATAATTTATGTATGTCACAATTTTTTACCAGTGTATTGGATTTTAAATTCCCATCTTTCCTTAGGATTTCCTTTTTTATTGATATCAGTATCTCTATTTTAAACGGAAAACACATTTTTAAATAAGCCAATAAAATGTGAGTATCGAGTATCTGGTTATAATTTTAATTATCTCCCATAAAAAAAATATTTTTGATTATAAAAAATAAATTAAAATATTTGTTTGTTATGTTGTTTTGTAGTTTACAAATGAGTAATCAGATTTTTTTATCTCTTAAGATAAACAGGGTACCACAAAATTAAATTTCAAAAAAATACATCCTGTATATTAGATCACCAGACAAAAGACCTTTTAAAGACCTTTAAAAAAATACTAGATTTGTCATAGTTATCTTCATTAGTTTAAAAAATATATATATATATATATATATATATATATATATATATATATATATATATATATATATATATATATTTAAATCTTTAAGGTAAATCTGGAGTCATAATTTTTTTTTAAAAACCGTCATTTTTCAAATTTGTTTTTGATTTTGTAATTTTTCCCCCTAAATTAAAACACTTTTATCGGGAGTTTATCCCTAGTGCATTTAATTTTTCCTGAAAAATTCGGACAAACGAGTTTCTAATTAATTTTTTTAACAAATAGCATGAGCGAGAGTGTTTTTTCCTTTTTCGCGAATGCCATTTGTTAAAACAGATTACTTAGAAACGGGTATTCCAATTATTCCTCAGAAAAAGTCAAATTCGTGATCCTTTAATTCGTTTTCAAAAATTCGATCGAATAAAACAAAAAACGGCTCGATGAATTGAATCAAAACTTTGTGTGGTTTTCGTAGGCATATTAAACTATAAAATTCTCGATATTTTCAATTTAGCGCCCGATTATCCAAAACCCACAAAAAGCCTCTTTTTTAAATTAACGTAAAAATAAAAATAAAAAAGCCGATTTTTGTGGAGAATTTATTCAGTATTTTAAAACCCTCCTTTATTTTCTTGTGTAATCAGCGGTTTCCGAGATATTAATGGTTAAAGGCAAAAAGAACGTTTTCCATTAAAAGTTTGATATCTCTCAAGGTTTTCCTACCGACGGGTTTTCTTCACCGCGTCGACGGCCACCATACCACTGCCCATATCGATAATGGGATTGAAAGGAGCATGTAAGAAAACAATTCCTTTATCTGTGGGCAGTGCAGCGGTATTCCATCAGAGGCGTGTTCTATCAGTTCTTTTAAGACCTCTTTCAGTTCTGTGGTTTTATCCGACGCGGCAAAGAAAACTCGTCGCGTCGGTAGAAAAAACGTAGCTTAGTCCGAGAATCCTAACCCTACATTTACAACCAATTCAGAAATTTTAAATTGAGGTTTAAACAATTGGTTAAACTTTACTTATCAAATTTGGATTTAACAAGTGAAGTTTAGCCAATTTTTAAACGTCAATTTGAAGTTTCTGAATTGGTTGTAAACTGCAGCCTTATGCCCAGGGCCAGGATTCTTAACTTCTCGATAGGTGACGACTCGGTCTGTATCGAGTTCTCGATATCCCTTTCGAAACCTATCGGCCTTTTTTTCTCATCTGTTTTAACGTTAATAATTAATAGGATAAAGACTTTTTAATAAGGATAGTGCCTAGTTATGAAATTCGGAAGATATTAATTGGAAAATATTTTTCCAAGTTCGTAGGCCAAAAAAAAGCTTTTCGGTATTTATTGCGCGGTACCCGTTGAAAAAAAATATCGATCCTAAAATCAGAAATGTCAAGCTTTAAAATGCTCTTTGTAAGCAAAATACAGCCACTTTAAAAACGTCATAAAAATTTGGAGTTGTTTTGATACCCTTAAATTTTTTTTACCAGTGTAGAAGCTAAAAAGACTGGGAATAACACAAACTCAATTAACTCTCTAGAAAAATATTTTTTTGAACATCGTTAATCTAGTCCCGCGTCTATTTGTAAACATGAGTCATATTTAACAATAGCAATAGAGCGAGCCGAGCACCATAATATTGTTTACTGGCAGTTGACAAGAAATCCTAGATTTAAACCATGACCCGCGCAACGAGATATTTTTAGACAAACCGCTGATTTCGAATACACAGATGTAATCTCCCGTTGTGACGTGATGTTGCAGGCGGTAAGAGGATTTGGATAAAATTTAATAGCATACTTTTGTTATTTTGAAATAACTTATAAGTTGCGCGTAATAACGCAAAAAGTTTTAAACTAGTCAAAGGCAATGGAAGGACCCTGCTCACCCCTTATAGAATGTGTCTTTAGTCTTTAAAATTAAGAAAGGCAAAAAATTGGTCCCCGCAACAACAGCTCCATACTGTTAAAATCTCGGTATTCCAATATTTATTACACACATAGTGCTGCCAGAACGTGGGTAAAACGTACTTCCATAGCATAGTGCCCGCATTGCACAGAGCGTCGCGATTGGTCGCGAAGCATGTCGACTGGCAAATAAAGGGGAAATTATTCTCCTGGCCAAGCGTCGTTAAATTGTGTTTGCAATGCGCGCACGATGCAAGGGAAGGGGCACTTTACCCACGTTCTTGCGGCACTGTACACACACCTTCACTCCGCTTTTTGTCCCATCAACACGCAACGTACAGTTTAGGAAGTCCTGCTCTAACCAATATCGAAACACCTAGATTTTTGGAAAGTTTAAGTTTAGCGAAGGGGGGTGTTGTCCTATATCTTTTATATATTTTTGTGTTTAAATGTATTTATAAAATTTAGCAGCATTTTAAAGTTATGCTGATATTGCAATTTTTTACACACATAGAGCTGCCAGAACGTGGGTAAAACGTACCCTTTCCATAGCATCGTGCCCGCATTGCACACAGCGTCGCAATTGGTCGCGAAGCATGTCGACTGGCAAATAGAGGGGAACTTATTCTCCTGGCCAAGCGTCGATAAATTGTGTTTGCAATGCGCGCACGATGCAAGGGAAGGGGCACTTTTTACCCACGTTCTTGCGGCACTGTACACACACCTTCACTCCGCTTTTTGTCCCATCAACACGCAACGTACAGTTTAGGAAGTCCTGCTCTAACCAATATCGAAACACCTAGATTTTTGGTAAGTTTAAGTTTAGCGGAGTGGAGGTGTCCTATATCTTTTATATATTTTTGTGTTTAAATGTATTTATAAAATTCAGCAGCATTTTTAAGTTATACCGATATTGCAAAATTTCTTGGACAGATTCTGCCTTGCGTCGCGTCGCGTCGGTCCGCTGACTTGCCATTATAATATTATGTAAAGGAATTGAAAATAAGTATTTATCTACATATTTTAATAAATTGTAATAAAAGGGTTCATACAAAATTAAATATTTTGTTCCATATCGCAAATCGGGACTTTTCGCTATGAAAATAGGACGTCGGGACATAGGGCCTAATAACGGCAACAGTCCCGATATATCGGGGCGGATGGCAGCTCTAGGTATGAGTTAAAATTTCCTAAGCGGGCCACTAAAAATCGACTATTCGATTTTAATGTATCTAACATATTTTGGTAGCTTTATAGGTGAAAAGTAATACCTCGAAACGGTTTCTAAAAATTTTAATTCGTCAAAAATGTATGATTGATTAAAAATTTCGAGTACTTTCTTTGTAAATCACATTGTATCAGCTAATAATTATTACCGTATTTGAATAAAAATACATAATTTACAAAAATAAAATATTTGGTAATAAATATTAGTTTTTAATAAAAATTGAAGTTTAGGTAACTTCTCCATGATGAAGAAGAATTTTGTTTAATATAAAAATTCTTATTAACTAAATAATAGCACAAAAAATGTTGGTGCTCTCTTACCAGAAAATAGATATAAACGCTTTAATGCTCTAGACACCGTTAGCTTGGAAGACCACAAAAGGTAGAAATATGTTCGCTAACTCGGTCTAAGACACAGCGCTCGGAATAGCGCGTCCGCCTTGGCCGCTGTTTAGTACATTTAATCGCTGAATCGGCTAAATAAAGCCGGTCTCTGGCGCATTAAAGCGAAGAACTGAAAAATTGTAATCTGATGGTCCAGTTCTGATCACGTATTCGTGTTTAAAAGGTATAAATACTGGGTGTTATTTAATTGATGGCTAAAAATAGAGGGTATGATTCCTTAGCTTATTTTAGAAAGAAAATGTTTGTTACATTATTGCTAATTAAAAATTATAAAACCTAATTTTTTAAAGAAAAACATCCCAACAATGCTTTTTTATGGTCTTCAAATATGCAATTAAGTGATTTTTTTCCTAAACTAGACAAGATACGAAAAAAATTAAGAGACATAAAAGCAGTATTTTTATTTTCCTAATCTAAAAAAAGTACAAAAATTTTACACACATTTACACAGTCAGTGGCGTACCGTGTTTTTGTTGGAAATATTTCTTCAGTTACCTCTCGAGACGCCACTGGACTTATTGCATGTAATTAAGTTAGTGATACATTACAACCTTAATGCCATTAATAATATTACCAAATTAAAACAAAATTGGATAAAGAATAGATAGGATATTAAAAAAAAATAGAAATTATAACACTTTGTATCTCAAAAGTTAAGAGGTTTAGGACATAGGTGTATATGAATATTTCTTCATAAAATAAGCTAAGGAATCATACCCTGTATTTTTAGCCGTCAATTAAATTACACCCGGTATATTGGAAAATGATACAACACATTTCTGTCTTAAATACTTTTTTGCAGACTTTGGCTCCTTTTATTGCATTTTCCTGCATTTTCAGGTTTTCCATGCTAACCAGGTCACTAAGAACCTTGTCAAAATTAAATGTTTGTCAAATTGACTTGAGTTGAAGTTAATAAACGTGTATAGAATAACCAAACCATTAAAAGTGGATTTCTTTATAATATTGGTGTCGGAACATACATATCACATTTATATTAAAAGACAAAACCTAAAATAACTTAAAAGTCTACCTTTTTAAGAAAGTGTGTTACAAAAAGCCTTCAGACTGAATTGTTGTTGCTCATTTGCCTATTAACCTTTTGAAGTTGATAAACGTGTTTAGAATAACAAAACCATTAAAAGTAGATTTCTTTATAATATTTGTGTCGGAACATATCACATTTATAATAAAAGACAAAACCTAGAATAGCTTAAAAGTCTACCCTTTTTAAAAAGTATGTTACAAGAAGCCTTTAGGATGCATTGTTGTTGCTCATTTGCCTATTAATGTTTTGAAGTTGATAAACGTGTTTAGAAGAACAAAACCATTAAAAGTAGATTTCTTTATAATATTTGTGTCGGAACATATCACATTTATAATAAAAGACAAAACCTAAAATAGCTTAAAAGTCTACCCTTTTAAAAAAGTATGTTACAAGAAGCCTTTAGGATGCATTGTTGTTGCTCATTTGCCTATTAATGTTTTGAAGTTGATAAACGTGTTTAGAAGAAAAAACCATTAAAAGTAGATTTCTTTATAATATTGGTGTCGGAACATATCACATTCATAATAAAAGACAAAACCTAGAATAGCTTAAAAGTCTACCCTTTTTAAAAAGTATGTTACAAGAAGCCTTCAGACTGCATTGTTGTTGCTCATTTGCCTAATAACCTTTTGAAGTTGATAAACGTGTTTAGAATAACAAAACCATTAAAAGTAGATTTCTTTATAATATTGGTGTCGGAACATATCACATTCATAATAAAAGACAAAACCTAGAATAGCTTAAAAAGTCTACCCTTTTTAAAAAGTATGTTACAAGAAGCCTTTAGGATGCATTGTTGTTGCTCATTTGCCTAATAACCTTTTGAAGTTGATAAACGTGTTTAGAATAACAAAACCATTAAAAGTAGATTTCTTTATAATATTGGTGTCGGAACATATTACATTTATAATTAAAAACAAAACCTAAAATAGCTTAAAAGTCTACCCTTTTTAAAAAGTATGTTACAAGAAGCCTTTAGGATGCATTGTTGTTGCTCATTTGCCTAATAACCTTTTGAAGTTGATAAACGTGTTTAGAATAACAAAACCATTAAAAGTAGATTTCTTTATAATATTGGTGTCGGAACATATTACATTTATAATTAAAAACAAAACCTAAAATAGCTTAAAAGTCTACCCTTTTTAAAAAGTATGTTTCAAGAAGCCTTCAGGCTGCATTGTTGTTGATCATTTGCCTATTAACCTTTTGAAGTTGATAAACGTGTTTAGAATAACAAAATCATTAAAGGTGGATTCCTTTATAATATTGGTGTCGGAAGATATTACATTTATAATAAAAGACAAAACCTAAAATAGCTTAAAAGTCTACCCTTTTTAAAAAGTATGTTTCAAGAAGCCTTCAGGCTGCATTGTTGTTGCTCATTTACCTATTAACCTTTTGAAGTTGATAAACGTGTTTAGAATAACAAAACCATTAAAGGTGGATTCCTTTATAATATTGGTGTCGGAAGATATCACATTTATAATAAAAGACAAAACCTAAAATAGCTTAAAAGTCTACCCTTTTTAAGGAAGTATGTTACAAGAAGCCTTTAGACTGCAGCACCACCGAACACGCAGACAGCTCCATGAGAGAAAAAAATCACTTTAAAATATTTCTGTATTATTTACATAATATATTGTCATTTTGTCTATAGGCTACGTTAAAAGCTATAAAAGCTATAATTATTAATATTTATTAATTAAATTAATTACAAAAACTTGCAGATTGTCCGCACCACACATTCTGATTAGCGTATTGCAAAAAGCAGGGATTGCTGCTACTTTCGCAGTGGCATGCATTACGTAATGGCCGTGTCATTAAATTACAGCTAGTTACTCGGATGTCGACCATAAATTAACAATTTCTGCTGGAAGTAAGTATCGCGTTATTTTACTTTTATATTTCTAGACTTGTTGCAATACCTGTTTTTATTTATCATAAATTATATACATACCTAAAATTTACTGACATAATTTTTCCATCCCATTCACTTAATAAAAGCATCTTGGTAGGTCATGAATTATATATTTCAATGGCTAAACCATTTTTTTATGGACTTACAAACTTTAGGAACTTTGCATATACAGACTGTCCACGAAAGGGGTTTACAAGAAGACAAATGAACCAAAAACATTACTTTTCGAAAAAAATCAATTTTCATAAAAAATTTTGCTTAAAAAAAATAGAATTTACGAAGAGCAAATGGTAATTTCGTATACAGGGTTAGCAAAAACTTAAAAACACAAATTTTCACCAAGAGTAGACTACTTTTATTTTTCATTTTTAAGCATAATACAATTCAAAAACTTAATTTTTATTTAAAATAAAGTTTGTACTCGGTTGTAATAGAAAGTTTTATTCGCAACTACTTACTAATTACTAAGGTCATTTTATTATTAAAATTTAAAATAACTAATTTTTGATCACCCCAAAATCAGTTTCATGAAATATTTTGATATCCCTGTAACATTAATAAAGTCATTCAAAATGCTTTTCTAAATACATTTTTAAATAAAATTTTACCTAAAAATAAAAAATAAAGGTAGTTTACTCTTGCAGAAAAATATTTTTTTTTTAGTTTTTGCGTAGGGTAGGGCGGGGTTAGTTGAGCATAGAGGTAAGTTGGGCAATCCAAATATATCAAAAACTATCGACCGTACGCAAACCCATCAAATAGCGTAAAGACGGGGTTGCGCAAGAGGAACACATCGCGCGACCGCCAGTGGTGACGCGGTGATCGAGAAAAGTACCCCCACGTATTGTTTATTTTGTGATTAAAAATTAAAATAATATCCTTTTTCAATCAGGTAAGTGTTAATGTTTAGTAAATTTATTGCAGTTTTGATTTTTATAAAGATACTGAATATAATTCTATCCGTTTTTTAATAAATTCACTTTTGCTTTAAAATTTCAGGTTGGGGTTAGTTGAGCTACAGTTGTCCACCTAACCCCACGATTTTAACAGAAGTATAAAATGATTTTTTAGGATACGGACTTATAAAAGTTCGACTACTAGAGGTTCGTATACTACTCAAGACTTATGAGGCTGCACCCCGTTCAAGCAACAAAAAAACGAGCTGACCTATCTAATTCATAAATTTTCTCCGGAAATAGTTCGACCATACCCAAAGGCTGGTCCAAGAAAAGGAGCCAAGTCACAGACAAATAATATCTATTTAATATATTTTTTTAAATTATATCAGCAATATTGATAGTTGCATATAAAGTCTGTTTATTAATAGAAAGTCTAATCTTAAATTAATGCTATAATAAAGTTAACTTGGAGTTGATGCTTTGTTGATTTGATTTTTAGTTTTTTAACCAAATAAAAAATTACTTTGTTTTGTTTTAAATTAAGATTTAGACTCCTAAATGTCTTAAATGTTTTTGTTATGATTTGTATAATAATAATTATACAAATATTCAAGTTTAAATTCAGTAGTTATGCTAAGATAGGTACGTTGCAGTTTTATTGATGAGATTTGTTGTTTTGTGACTATAGGATTATAAATATAAAAAGCAAATTGTCAAAATGTATTTTTATTGTAAACCTACCTAACATTAAGCCTATAATTTGGCTGTACTTTCTAAGTGCTCCACTAGCCCCATACCCTTGCTCAACTTATCTCACCTATGGGGTACGTTGAGCATACCTGACTATCTACATTAAAATAGATATAGCTCCTTAATTTAGCTTACTAAAAGAAGTTACTATGGACACTATTGCTAAGGGATAAATTACCAATCCATCAGTATGCATCGTAGGCCGTTAAGAGATATTGTTGAGGAGCTATAACCGATCAAGTGAAAAATTGCTCAACTAGCCCCGCTCTACCCTACCCTGTAAACAAAATCAACATTTTCTTTTCGTCATATTTTTTTACAAGTAAAAGTTTTTATAAAGAAAACCCTTTTTTCAAAAAATGATTTTTGTTATCCATTTGTCCTGTTGTAAACCCCCACCGTGGACAGTCTGTAAATTATGTGGAACCCAATATAATTTTACAAATCACATTAATTTGGATATTACTACTTTTAAAAAATCAACCTGTTATTGTTGACAATATTTATTTATAATTTTTTTCTGGTGCTTAATGTCGTTAGTTGTTACATCCTTACTGACTGTTTTCTGCATCTAACAGTGGACAACATACTGTCTAAGCATTAGCTAAAGGTATATCGGCCAGTAAAGCAACAACAAAGGATATACGTGAATCATTCAATACAAAATGTTTACATGCCGGTATTCACGTTAGACTATCTCTTTTCCTTATATTGCCTGTGTGTTATGATATTTAGCTGATCCGGTATAATCTGCTCAGATGTTCAGTAACCCTAGCTACTTATTAGGTCTTGTTTTAAATCTAAAATGAACAGTGAACAATGCACACATTCTAGACATTTTCTTTAAGATACTCATCATTTGAAAAAAAAATGTATTTATTTTCATATACAGGGTTAATCACGGAAAGTGTACTATTAAAAAAATCTCAGAAACTATTAAAGATACATTTTTTTATTGTTGGTCCTAGGTATAAATAGAAAATATATTACTTTTCTGGGACTCTTTCACTTTTACCGAAAGTACATACCAACTTGCTAATTTTAAATTAAATACCCTAATAAAAAGATATTATTATATTTTTAGGTTATGCACAATATTTTAAGCAAATTTTGTGTATCATGTCCTGTACCTAAGCCTAAGTGTGTCAAAAATGACGTTTGTGGATTCAAATATGATTATTAGTTTTCATAATAAAAAATTCCTTGTTAATTAGTTTGGGATAGTTCAGCGAATCAGTCGTGATAACTTAACGTTTTAAAAATGTTGTAATTAAGACAAAAACGGAGTTTGATTTCTAATTTGGAAACAACGCATTTAAAGTAATTGGTCGGGAATTCAAATAATTTACTATTTCTAAGCGTCTTCGTATAATTTCGTATAATGGTATTGGAAATGTTTGAATTTATATAACATTTAAGTTACCAGCCAAACAACATTCACTATTAAAAATACAAGGTTTATGCCGTTTAAAAAAATCCACGACGAAAAATAATCTTTTAATGACTTGTCGATAAAACCAGTTTTAATGGATTATTGGACAATAAAATTAAGATATAAGAATTTTAGGAATGCAATATAATTAATGATTTAATAATTTCGAATATTTTTTATATGAATTAACCAACATATTACTGTGTAGTTTTTCAAGCATACTCAGATGTTTTTCTCCCATTTAATTTGTCATCGATTAAGAAACAGTGAGTCAAAGTGAAACTCATACACCTAAATTATTTTGTGTATTTTTTGACAAATCAGAAAACTACAGAAACTGAAATACTTAACTGTAACTTTACACTAAAGTGACATACTTTATTGAAAAAAAAACGAGCTATGTGTTTGCTTTAATAATAAAAAATAATTAAATTTCAACCTCAAAATAAAAACAGTGAAAAAGATTTAATTGATTTCTTTGGCAAAACTAGCTACCTTCAATAAATTTTAAATAGCCTGGTCCTTCTGAATAAATAGAACCCCCTACACCATAACGGATCTTATTACATTTTTAACAGCAGAGCAAATTTTTTACTTCACGATTCCTAGAGTTTTCTCACACCTAGTGTTGTTCATTTAAACTAAAAATGTTAAATTTTATTGTATTACCAAAAATATCCCGGAAGTAAAACTCATAACCATTTTCTTAATTTTTTCGGAAAATTACAAACTCTTTTGTTTAATAGGTTTGTTAATCCATGATTGTTCCTAACTACTCTGCTGTTAAGCTGCTATTTTTTGTACAAGTTACAGATTGTTCGAGTTGATAGTTTTAGTATACTAATTATAAATATATTTATTGCTGTATTTTTTTACCATTTTCCCAAAATTTAAGCAGATATATTAGTTAGTTATTAAAAATTTCAAAACATTTTCTTGCATATTTCATATTGGGTTTCCATTGATTGAGAACTCTTTACAGTAACAAACTTTCTTTTTAACATTTTTACAATTTGTAAATAAGATTTTTCATTCTGAATTATGTATTGTATGTATTTTCCAAAACAAAAACCATTTTTTTAGTAAATTTTTAGTTACAAATTTTTGCACTGGTATATTAAAACAGAAATTATAGTTTAGGTACATTTGTGCTTAAACCGTGAATAACAAATTTAAAAATCATACGTGTATGAGTTTTAATTTGACCCACTGTAGCTTATTATACAACCAAAGCACTTTTTATTATTAAACCAACACACTTTTTACAATGTGAACAAACTAATTATTACTTAAGATGTACAGGGTGGCGCCTTTTCGTTGACCTTGCAGGATATAGCATCGTTCGTCTAACTGCTTTTGTGCACTGGAAAGTATCACTTTGCGCACTTGCTAGGAAAATAAATATTGTATCAGTTATATATCATTGTAAGTACAGGGTGGCGATTTTTCGTTGACCTTGTAGGGTATAGCGAAAACTAAAAGAGATAAAACAAATCGGATTGCGCAATCTCGATTTAAATTTTTGAAACAAATTTAATGGTAAAGGCGAATCATGGCCAACTTGATTCGGTTTGGAGATACAGTGTTTTTTAAATTTTGTCAATTTGGCCAGGCACTTGTAACTCACTTGATATAAGAGATAGAGAAAAAAATGTAAATAGAAAAGTTTTAGGAATTTTTACGTAGAATTTAGTGGCGTACATGCATTTTTTCCATTGACTTTAAATTTAAAGTTATAACACATAGTTGGGTTTTTAAATGAAACACCCTGTACATTTTATCACCAATAGTAAGGTCTCCTTAAAAGCTATAAGAAATACCACATAATATATCTATATTTAATAGTTGCGAAAATATGGTCATCATCAGGTTTTTTTAACGAAACACCCTGTATATTATATTATCGTTGCAAATATATTTCAAAGAGGTTTAATAAAATACCACATTGGATATATTTAACTTTTATACTTTTGGAAATATTACCATATATACCCAAAAATAGTAGATATACGCATTAAAATTTGGACGCTCATATTTCCGAAACTGTTAGAGAAAATAATTTTAATTGTGGTAAATTTTTAAAGGTCTATTTAAATGTCTTTTTAATGGTGATAAAATATAAAGGGTGTTTTGTTCTAAAAATACTATTTTATTATCGAATTCCGCACAATGGCTATATTTCCAAAACTATTACAAATTAAATATATTAAATGTGGTATTTCTTTAGGTCTTTTAAGGAGACCTTTCTTTTAGTGATAAAATATACAGGGTGTTTCATTTAAAAATAAAACTTTGTGTTAGAACTTTAAAATAAAAGTCAATGGAAAAAATGTAGGTACGCCACTGAATTCTATGTAAAAATCCCTAAAACTTTCCTATTTACATGTTTTCTCTATCTCTAATATCAAGCCAGTTACAAGTGCCTGGCCAAATTAACAAAATTTGAAAAACACCCTCTATCTCCAACACG
Source organism: Listronotus bonariensis (assembly GCA_014170235.1). Classification (NCBI taxonomy): domain Eukaryota; kingdom Metazoa; phylum Arthropoda; class Insecta; order Coleoptera; family Curculionidae; genus Listronotus; species Listronotus bonariensis. Next base: position 101,457 of record JACEGR010002302.1, on the reverse strand, counting down.
AATCAAGTTGGCCATGATTCGCTTTTACCATTGAATTTGTTTCAAATATTGAAATCGAGGTTGCGCAATTAGATTTGTTCTATCTCTTTAAGTTTTGCTATACCCTACAAGGTCAACGAAAAAGCGCCACCCTGTACTTACAATGATATATAACTGATACAATATTTATTTTCCTAGCAAGTGCGCAAAGTGATACTTTCCAGTGCACAAAAGTAGTTAGACGAACGACGCGAAGCGGAGTTCGGATAAGTTTTAATTGCGGGAAAGACACTTTGCGCAAGTGTTAATAAAAATGTTGTTTCAATGTGTGTTTTAGAAGAGTGGAAACATATATTTATGTTTATTTCTATTTTACTCTTTCTCAACGTGAAATAGTATTAGTCAGTTTTGACCTTTATTTGTTGTTACTCCAACATTTTCCAATGTGGAATTGCGTTTGCAAAGTAACTACTTCGTGTACGCGAGTAAAATAACAATTTCTTTAATTTTAAATTTAGTACTTATACAGTCGCAGCCAATATAATGGGATGGGACAAAGTATTAGAAATGCAACGATGCAAGGCAATTTATTTGTTTACATAAATTATTTATAAAATGAAATGGAGAAAAAATAAATTTGCTGTAATAATTGTACAATTTAATACTTTTATACAGTTTGAAACTAAGATTCTTGATATAATCAAATCTGTGCCTCGCCATCGGCCGAAAATGGCCCTTCACTTACACACTAATTATATTATTAGATATTGCCTCTGCTAATTTATCCTCTTAACAAGAATATAACTTGGCTGTAACTTATGAAATTTAATTATATATCTATTAAAATGACCTCTATTGAAAATATCCAATTCTAATTCACTTACATTTATTTTAAAAACCATAATACAAAGAAAAAATAAGAAAAACCATGAAGCCGATTTTTTTTGTAAAGATTATTTTACTTATGGTAACGTTAACATGGCAGTCCTTTAGGGTATAAAACACATTTCGATATTTACGCTATACTCGCTATTATGCGTAAAATTCAATAACCCATAATTTTCTTGCATTAATGCAGTTAATGAGGAAAAACCATCTAATGCAAATCTAAGAATAGGTGTCGAGTGGAGTCTGATAATATACCTAAAAACGACAATACAGGCCAGTAATTTATTTTTAGTTTTAAAAGACTTTTTTCATTTTTTAATAAAAGTCAGGGTAAAGCCTTATAAAAAAATTTCTTTTGCACATTAAGGCTCTCCGCACTTGGGTCGGTAAAACAGCGACGAGACGTGATTTTTACAGCCATCGACACTATGTAGGCATATTAGCGTGTTCGATCTCAGCAATCCGCGTCCTTTAGTAAATAAATGCAATACAGAACCCTCTTGTATTTTATTTACAGTGTGCAATTCATATTTTGATTGTGTCTGGTTTTTACACGGGAAAAGTAGTGTCACGTCAAGTTTTTGTACCAGAGATGTATTTGTTTATTATTAGATTTGTAGACGAGGTTATAATACGTCCTGTACTTATAAATATAATATGTTCTTTAAAAAATATTTGCAAAAATTACACAGAAAAACCTTGGAATAAAATAGCAAAACAAGCCAACCTATCAGCTAAAAAAATATTTAATTTTTTGTCTGTTAAATAATGTTCGGTAGGATTCTGGCTTTTGGAACTTGTCTTAGAGAGCTCTATTATGACCCGATGGAATAATCCAAAGGGGTAGTTTTTGCCCCGTCGCGGTCGGTTTCAAGAAACATCGGCGCACTTTGACATATGATTTCATTAGTTAAGAATATAGTAAAAATTGACCATCAAAAGTATACTCGTGTCTGTACGGTTGTCGCCACTTCAAACACGAATATATGCGTACATACTGTTAAAAGCTCATCGAATCTAAGTCGCTGTTTCACCGACCCATGTGCGGAGTGCCTAAAAGCACGAATACTTTAATACATAATTTTTACCAATGCATGTTTACTACTAACTAAGGAGTTTAATTTTTTTTTGTCATGCAGACAAAAATCAGCAAAAGCATTTTAATTAACTTCGCGTCAGCTCGATGCTTTTAATTAAATTTCTGTGTGTTGAACACTAGCAGGTAGAGATTAGAGAAAGAGCGCATACATTAAAATCTTTTATGATGAGTTGACTCGTCACTCTCGCTTTTTTTTTTTTTTTTTTTTTATCTGTTTAACACTCCACGAAAGCTTTATGCCTAAGTACCAGAGTACCGTGGGTGTCGGGTTATTAGATGTTTAACCCTTTTTTCCACGCTGTTCCGTCAACGTTATCCAAGCACTGAAACATGCAATTTTTGCATTTCACAGCACGTTTTTAGACAACGCGGTAGTGCCACCACGGACGTTATTTTCTAAATAACTACTACCTGGGGTAGGCAGAATACTACACAGTGGTTTGCCAAGCCATCTGTGAGGTGATGAGCGATTCAATGCCAATGTCCGGGACCGAGATTCGAACCCGGATCGCTGCGGTGAGAAGCTGGTACGTTACCGCTGCACTACGCTCGCCACACTTTGTCGTTACATTAGATCATCTTCTTTCCAATTAATGGCAAAAATTTATTATGAAAGTTTTGGTCTGACACAACGATACAGGTCGTACAACAGTTCTGTTCTTATTCTCGTTTCAACAATTACTGCGCTACCTAAGTGCATGCCGCTAATCGTTTTACGAAAAGGAAAAACAGTTAAACTACATTTTGCAAGCATTTAATAGTTTTTAATGCGTTTTTATATTAGACTACGAAATATTTATAAACTTATCCCGCTTCTATCGTATTGTTTCTAAAACAGTTTTAACTTCCCCAATATTATTCCCCGAGTATTATTTTCATCTTATAAAGAGTTAACCAATAAGAGCGTCAAAACTATAATATTTTACTGTAGTAACATCGCTAAGAATTATGTCACCAAACTGTTAAAGTTGTGTTCAGTAGTGTGGCAAGTCATTATGGTGATACACAATGCAACAAGTAAAATTATTTTAGATTAAATTATAAAAAATTTCCGTGTATAATCATAGATAACCTACATTTAGATCCGCAGTGGCAAGAAGCATTTTTCGGATTTTTACGACCTCGCGCAGTGGGTACACGAACATGCGTACTTAAAAGCCGTGGCAAAATACAAACACCGGCACCCCGTACCCTTCGTCCGCGGTCTGACCGTAACGCTTATTAGCTACCGTACTTCGAACAGAAAACCAGGACGCCGTCGACAAAGTCTTTCCGATAATGCGGATAGTTTGTTTGGGGCCGGATGCGTTTACCCTCAACTGGCTTGCGCACAAACCGGTTTTTTCGCCCATGAAACGTCAGTAACTTTTGTTTCGCGCAGGTTTTAACATTGGAAATCCATCGAGATCAGTGTGTATAATACACAACTTTTTTCTGTGACTGGAAAAACGACGACTTAATGTTATAAAAACAATATTTAAATATATTACTAACCAGAACTAACCAGAAAATGATGTCAAATTTAAAGTTTTAAGCTGGTCGGCTGTATTTGAAACAACAATTAGTCCTTACATTACTATGGAAACCTATAAAGAAGTTATTAAATATCTGTCAAAGTAATATTTTGATTTGACATATTTAAATTAATAAGTTAGAACTAAAAGTCCTTGATAAGTGGTTATTTTAAATACTATAAAGTTAAAAAATGTCTGATTGTACTTTGGATATAAAGGAAATGTAAGTTTTGTATAATGATATATTCTAAAATTGAATATCTACCTAAACTACGTCTATGTTTGTCCGGGAAAAAGTACTCAATTTTTACCACGGGAAAAAACGAATTTTATGAAAAGTCACACTTTAGTACCTGTCAACAGAAATAAAATGTATTTTTTCCAGTCATGGAAAAAAAACATTATAAGAAAGTGAGTTATTTCGAGAAATGATAATGTGAACTGGCCGCCAAGGTACCTAATGTGATCTCTCATCCTTGGACTATTTTCTATGAGGCTACCTTAAATCTCAGAACTACGAGAATAGGTCACGGATGTTTTGGAACCTCAAGCAGAATATGACACGCACCATTAAAAATTTACCGGGTGATATGATTAATAAGGTAAACAGAAATTTGGTCACAAGAATCCATTCAACTGGACAAAGTAGACAAGGACATTTGAACAATATTATTTTTAAATCCTAGTGCCACAAAATTTAGGTTTCTAATAAAATAAAATTTACTTACATTTTATTGTTAGTTATTACTTTGTGTTATTTTAAAGTTCTGACCCTCTTATTGGTAAACCCTTTAATATTAAGAAAATTTATTCAACCTACCTTAAATTATCTGAAGCACCACCCATATTTAAATCATTCACTAAAAGTACAGGGGCGGCAGCAGCTGCTTGGGGCGGTCTTGGGTTTCCCCGGTCCATATCACCAGAAGCCAAGGAGGGGCTGCCGCGGTTTCCGCCCTGAAGCCGCCGCCGAGCAACTGTTCAACGACCGACACCGCGTCATTGTTTTGGCCACCCTCTGCGGCACCTTCGTCATCGCTGCCGCTTCCGCAGCCACCACGTGGGTAATACAGCTTGAAAGGAGCTGATGGTATTGCCTGTTGAAATCTCGCTGTTCCTATGTTTGCCTTATGGACATAACATTGTGAGGCAGGTAATTCGCAACATCACTAACAATGACTTAAAACACTAGTTAGCACAACACACGACCACTTAAGTTGTTAAGTATACGCATTAAGAAACTATTAACTCTAACCTCATAGTATAAGAACACTATCGAAAAGATATAAGTAGTAAATTAGTACCAAAAAAATATATATTAAATTTTGGTGTTATATTTAATCACAACATAAGAATTATTTTTAAATTTTGAGCAGTATTTATCACTTAAGATCCATAGCTTCCGAAGATATTTACACCACCCGATGATTTCACAGTTTGGTTGCTGTAACTCTATCCGATTGGTAGCAAATCCTCAATTTACCTGAAAATATCAACACTCAGTGAATGTGGCCAAAATAAACTAACGCAAAGACCTATTAGCCGTAGAGAATTTAGACAAAGTGTAACCGAAAAAAACAACTCAATTGTAAAAAGAATTTGGGTAATGTTTAAATCAAAACAAATATGTTATTTTCGGAGTCGTGACGTTTTAACGAAATTTAAGGTAGTGTTGGTTGTGCCCTTTGGTGAACACATAAAAATTACCCTTCAATCTGATTTTTTATGTAAAAAACTGCCTGGATACAAAGTTTCATTATTTTATTATTACTCTCTGTATCTCGTAGTTATTTCTTAATAGGCAGTTCCGGAGGTAATTACTATGAGTTGAAATATTTAGATTCTAGCAGGGCCGTATTAAGGGTATGTGGCGCCCTAGGCTAGAATTCCCAGAGCGCCTATTTTGCTACAAAAAAATTTTTGAAGAGCAAAAAAAAAAGGCCTTTCCTCCATTTCAGTCAAAAAAGGTCATTCTCTCTTTCGCGTCTATTTTACTTATATCCCCACAGAAAAATTACTTCTAATCCCACCTGACCTAAACTTTTTAGACACTTCCCTGTCTAGCGCCTATTACTCCCCTGTCTGGCACCTATTTTTTTCCATGGCGCCCTAGGCTGTAGCCTAGTCAGCCTAATGGATAATACGGCACTGGATTCCAGGCAGATTTAAAATCAGACAGATACCCCGATCTTTAATTATGAGTGTTCTTTGTCTTTTAACGGTATTACATTTTTGTTTTGATCATACCATCTTGTATTTTTTCAATGGTGGACAAAGTCAAAGTGACTACAGATAATCTTAAGAAACGTGGCATTTTCTTTGTGCACTTGTTATACGGTTGGTAACCTCTACGGCCAAAGTTGGGAAGAGACAAATAATTTTTGCAATTAGTTAGGTATATGGTTATGTCATTGAATACGTATATGTGAGGGTCCTAGTTTCGAAGTGTACAATCTCCATCTACTTTATTTAATACTGAAATGAGATAAATGTTCCAATAGTTGTATTTTTTAGTGCTAAAAAATATACTATTTTTAAGGTTATTACTACATCCATAAGAAAGTGTTTAACCTTAGGAAAGAATGCACTACAATCAATTAATAGGCTTCTTGTTACCATTTTATAAAATATAATGCTGGATATGGTACATTTTTAAACTTGTTTTTAATTGTAAAATTTTAATATAGCTATCAGAAAAACACTTTGATTACCTGCGGAATCATATTTTTTAAATTTGCAATTTAAAACAGTAGCAAGTCAAAAAATATTGTTCAGAAATGATATACTCACGACGATAATGGAATAGTGTTTTTACGGATTTGTTTAATAACTGAACAGTCCACTTTATTTAATAAAAATTTACTAAACACAGTATTGCATCTGTCGGAAGAATCACTATTTTGACGTTTTCGAAAAACATTTTTTTGTTGCTACTGTCTTAATGTAGGTATGCGATATGTGTCCAACTTTCTGGCGGTCGATGTACAGTGACCGCCATAAATGATAAACAATATAGAAAGTTTTTTTAATTTTGATTAAAAAATATTATTAAAAATATCTGCATACTCCGAAACTCACAAAACACTGATCATTTGAATAAATCATAGCCTATATGAAGCAGGTGCAAATAAACAAATAAGAGAAAATTACCATTATTTAGGAACTTGGAAAAATATTATTTAAAAATCTTGTTTAGAATTAAAAGTTATGTCATATTTTAAAAGAAAAACCTTATATTAAAAAACTGAAAAAAAAATTACTTTTCCAACTTACCTCGTAGAGAGATTAGATCGAACTAAATTAAATGACGTAAATAATTCTTAATAGGGAATTATTGGAATTCATATAAGGTCTAGCAGTAATAAATTCAGCAGTATTTGGACATTACGCATGCTCAGTAGTGGTTTTAAATAAGGGAAACTTTATTAAAGTTACTGCTAGACTTTAATTGTGCAAAAATATAGTCGGTCGTTTCCCTTCCTTATTTTGACATTTAAAAACAAAATGAGGTTAAGGGTTAAAGTAATTTTTGTTTATTTTTAAATTTTATACTTTGTAAAATATATTAAAAAAGTTAAAACTTCCCCATTTGTAACTATACAAAACAAATAAATAAAATAGACTATAAATAAAAACAAATAATATTCCAGTTTTAGGTTAAAAATAATACAAGCATGTCATGTTGACCAATAACATCTTCACATAGGCGCGTTAAGGTTTAGCAGTAATAAAATAAGGTTTTTCCCTTAATACTGCTAGCACTATTTGCCTATTCCAATAATTCCCTATTACCTCTTATTTCAAAAAGATGTTAAAACTTTGTTTTCTTTAAGCATTTAAATACATTAAGATCACTTCAAAAAACAAACGTAAATGTTCGCTTTTTATTTTATTCAATGAGGCTATAATTTAAAAGCCCCTTTAGATAAAAAACGTTTCTACACTTCAAAAATGAAATGTTATTTTTTTGATATGCATTGCCATGTTCAAAAATAAAACTTTAAAAGAAATAATCAAAAAATATTTCAGGGTTAATCTAAACAACAAACGAAAACAATAAAATTAAAAATCTTTTGCATAAATGCGTGTTTATTAAGCCTGATTTATAGTTTCAGTAACGTAAGACTTAAGACTTAAAACTTAAGCGTTAAGACGTAAGAAGTAAGCAGTAATGACAAGTCAATTTATAGTTCCTTAATTTAAAGTATCTCCTTAAGGTTTTTAGGTTATGAATATTGTTGTTGTCATTTTTAAAAATGTATTTTATAAAATATAATTTAGGTAGATTGGCTCTATGCTGTTTACAAAGGACATCAACAACAACAAAAATAAAATTTAATGTAAAATAGCCCATAAATAACCAAAAATGTAAACATGAGGCTGCCGATTATCGGCGAAAACGACCGATGTCAACCGGGCCGTAAGACTTAAGAAATAAAAATAAACCATTTCTTACTTCTTACGTCTTACGGCTTAATTCTTACTGCTTAAGTTTTTGGCACTATAAATTATCAGGTTACTTGTCATATGTTCATTTTTCTTACGGCTTAACGTTAAGTCTTAAGTCTTACGTTACTGAAACTATAAATCAGGCTTTAGACGAAAATAATGTGAAACATTATTTTAAAATTTTAAATTTTAGTCTTATTAAACCAAAAAAAGGATGCATTTACGTTTCTTTTTGAACTTGATCTAAATGTACTATAAATGCTTTAAGAATAACATATCCTACATTTTTGGAAATTTAATGGCAATAAGGATTACTTACGACAATTTATTTAGTTTCGATCTTATCTCTATATGGGGTAAGTTGGAAAATATTTTTTCCAGTTTTTAAAAGAAGGTTCTGCCTTTTAAAATATGACGTCAATTTTAATTCTAAACAAGTTTTCCAAATAAGATTTTTATCTAACTTGAAAAATAAAGGTAGATGTACTTTTCTTTTATGTCATGTTTGTTAATTTGCACCTACCCCGTATACGCTATGATTTATTAATATTCTGATCAGTGTTTCGTCAGTTTTGGTCTATGCAAAGATTTTTATAATAAATAAATTATTTTTAAAGATAAAAAAAATTATATGATCTAACTATGGCGGTCACTGTATAAAAAATGTTGACCTAACTTTACAGATATTTTTTGAAAAATGTATAAACAAATTAAAGCAAAACATTGCACAAATAACTTTACTACATAATTTCCACAAACGAAAATTAATACAGCACAGCATTTATTGCACGTAAAACTCTTAACCTTTACGACCTAACCAAATGCAAACAAAAAAATAAATTTCTATAAGCACTATATCAGAGGAAATTATTCCGAGTGTAAAACCACCTTTCAGCAATTGTTTTATTTTACTGCCAAACAATAATAATAACTTTCAAGAAACACCCAAACAACACGCATTTAACTTACACAATACATACATAACCAATTTTAAAATTTAATTAAATCCTGAGATGTGAATATACATGGTGTGTCGACGATGTCGTGGGTATAAACTTCATGATAAAGAACATGTTTGTTTAATTTGCAATAAGAATTTTTAATAGCGAAATAGTAAATGATGGTTTTTGGTTCGAAACATCGCATAAATGTAAAGGGTTATAATATAGATAGAAATATTGCACAGTGAAATACGGTAAGGTACTAATAATACCGGTCTTATTTTGACTTCTGGTTGTGCGCAGATGCATGGTGGGATAAGGACTTCCTTAATAAGGATAGTGCCTGGCTTTATTTATGCCGGTTTTAGGTCGTGCCTTATTTTGATCTTTTTTAACTTTGGAACTGTTTTTGTAACCGAACGGCAGTCGACTTCATAATCGTAAAATTTTTAGAGGTTAAAATACTTAAGACATGCTTTTTTAAATGTTTGTATTGTATAAAACAAACCTGTGCACCGTACACCATAAGGTCGTGTTTATGACACAAAAATCTAAGTTTTTTATGATTAATAGTACTGTCAACATTTTTTTTGTATCTTTGGACAAACCACGAAGGCTAAAAGCCTAAATACTAACGTATCGTGGGTGTCTTAAGCGAGGTAAGAGAGAGTTTGTTGACACGGGACTTAAATACTTGAAGATTTGGGGGGGACGGAAAAACCTCCGCGGGCAGCAGGTTCCACATTCTAGAACCTCTAGGGGTAAAAGAACGAACAAAGTGGGAAGTTCGGGGCTTGTCCAGTTGGACCGTATAGGGATTATTGAATTTTTCCATTACTTTACAAAGAACTGAGAGAATTGAAATTGGTCCATAGTTATATGGAAGAGATTTAAATCCTTTCTTGGGAATAGGTTGAACACGTGCAGCTTTCCAGCTCTCCGGAAAGATATCTGTGTCGTAAGAAATTCGTAAGAGCTGAGTTAAGATTGGTGCAAGTTCTGGAGCACATTTTTTTAAAACGACTGCTAGTATGCCGTTCAGCCCAGACGATTTCTTGGTGTTAAGGGAAGAAAGGATAAGCTTAATGTGTTTTACCTTAAAAATAATATCGGGCATTTTATGAGAAACTGGGGTAACCGTTGGAATTGGATGATTTACGGGAGGGTCAAGGGTTGAATTGGCAGCAAATTGTTTAGCAAATAATTCTGCCTTTCCTTTGACGGTAGAAATATTTTCGTCTTCCAAAGTTAGTGGTGGAACAGAACTGGTACCAAAATGTCTACTTATGTTTTTCGCAAAGGACCAGAATATTTGCTGCCATTTGAGCAAGAAAGAACTTTGTTTTTAATACGATTGTCGAAGGAGTCTTTGACTTGGAACAGAAATTGTTTGATTGTAGTAGTTTCTTGCTTCAATGCTGGCCTGTCGGTTATCTAGACTAGGAGCCTGTAGAAACTTCTTGTGATCCTGAACTTTTAAAATTCTAGCTTTATCACAAGATTTGGAAAACCAGGGTTTGGTATTGGATTGTTTGGGGTTCTGGATGGTGTGTGGAATATAGGTTTCAATGCCCAAAATGTGCAATAACTTAATATTTTGAGGACAGGCACTATTTAGATAAGGCCGGTTTAAATAATACCCGGTCCTAATAAGGTAAAGTTATCACATATCCAAATTTTTGGCGGGACATTCCTGCTTTTTGGTGTAGTGCCCCGCCGTGTGGGGCTTCCCGCCCGATTTTGAGAAATGTTCCACTTTTTAGCGGACTGGAAATAAATAAATATACACAAATATGTGTGCGGAGGTGAGTCGTTAAAAAATTTGCGTAAAAAAGGTATTCTTCCATGTTATCCCCTTGTCCCAATTTGTATTATTAAAAATGTGATGGTCAAGATTCACGTCCCCAGATTGATATAATCTGGGGACGTGCGTTTACAAGGTAGACACAGCTGATCTTTACTCCCGGCTCGTTGCGATTATATGTGTAGTCAGACTTTTGGACCGTGTCATATCCATGCATTAGCAAAAATAACCCATTTTAATTTGGAACTGGCACGACACCGAGGTGTACATTCTTGGGAAATGTGGTAGTGACGTCACGGATGTTTGCATTCGCATTCGCGAATATTAGCATATTTTTTGCTATTCGCATTCGCAAGAAACGGTGCTAATGTTTAGCGAATGCACTTTTAAAAATACATCTAATCATGTGCAACTTGCTTGCGCATTGTCAAACTTCTTGAGAGCGCTTAAGGGGTTATATACAGTTAGAAGGCCGAAAAAGCGAGTTTTCCAGATTTTTTTGAGAAAACCTATTGATCTTAAATTTTGTACACTAATTATGGTATCTTTTAACTGTATTTCAAGACGTCGTATTATTAAAAATATTTATTTGGATAGCAGCTACAGCTGATCTCCGGAAGCTCCTCTCAAAAAGACGTTTTGCGGTGACCACTATATCTCTAAACTGGAACCTCTGAAATTTAAAAACCAAACAGATTTCGGTAAAGTAATGTTAACTCTAGTAATTAATTGAAGAAAAAGCAAAATATTTTTTTGACAAAATGCCGGTTCCTCAAAAAAAAAAGGTTGATTTTTGACCAAAATTTCGGCCTTAAATTGTTTATAAAAAAAAGCCGATCTGAATAAAGGTCTTGCAGTAAGTTACTACAATCTTTTGCCTATGTTCTTTAGAGTATGATTTAAAAAAATGTCTAATTCTCACAGCATAATCAAACTATATATAAAAATTAATATTATTTGCAATTTTAACAATTTCTTCATTTGTTAATATACCTATGTCTGATAAAGGCGGTGGACTTTTTACCTTCGTTAAACTTTAATCACATGTTAAACATTACACCGTGTACAACCAAACAAAAAATAAAAATCACAAATGTATTGGGGACAAGTTGTAATTTAAATTTTTAATGTGCGGTAAATATTTTTACATCGTAGTTAAAAATAAAACCGTTACTCACATCAAAAATACACACATCAAAAAATAAATAAAAAGTAAACTTCAAAGCAAACGGCAAATTTACAACGCCTCTGCAAGACATTTGTATTTTTGATAATATTTTTAAATTATGGCGAAAATTATGTCCAAATCTTGAACAGTATGTATGAAAAGCATTTAAAAATATGTTAAAATTATTTTTAATCAACACAATTTGCAATACAATTGAAGCACGATTCGTCTTAGAATTTTTAATATATGTTTTTTGTTTAATCAATACCTGGAATTTAAAACCCAATTAAGGTATTTTTTTTTAACACCAATAACATTACTCGACAATAAAAAACAAAGTATCGGGAGCAGTAATTATATGGTTTCTGATGTATTCTTGCCTCCTAAACACGAATTCGCGGTCAAAATTTGGCCATTATGTCACAGCGATTTTTTAAGGACTTAAGGGTGACTACAAATTCTCGTTCAAGCAGTAAGAAGAAACGCAAACCATATACCATTTTTTTTATGTAGGGAAGGACGATTTGTCCACTTATCTTAAAAAATTTTATCCAAAGCCTCGGCAAGAACAATAACACCGGCACACAAAAAAAATAAGTTTGATGTGCACCGGACGCGACCTATCTACGGTTATGTTTTTGGACCCTCTGAATCCGAATTTTAAGTCAGTTTAGGCCGTACGGTTCCTAATTTCAAATAAATTGCAAAAAAACGTAAAATATGGAGCACATTTTTTCTACTTCTTACCGTTTTTGCAATTTATTCAAAATTGAAGGGTTACGGCCTAAACTGATTTAAAATTCGAATTCAGCGGGTCGAAAAACATGCTTGTAGATAGGTCGCGTCGGCAGTACAAAAATTTTTTGGTGCACCGGTGCACCGGCCCATATGTATAAAAAAGTTTTTTGTACAGGGTACGCGACTCATCTATGGGCATGTTTTTAAGCCCGCTAAATCCGAATTTTAAATTAGTTTAGGCCGTACACCTTCCAATTTTGAGAAAATTGCAAAAACCGTAAGAAATAGAGAACATTTTCACCAATTTTTTTATGGTTTTTGCAATTTTCTGGAATTTGGGACCCGTACGGCCCAAACTGACTTAAAATTCGGATTTAAAAGGTCGAAAAACATACCGCATCCGATGCACATCAAACTTTTTTTTGTGTGCCGGTGTAATTAATGCTTATTTTTCATATGCTTTATTTTACCTATTCAAAAGTTTATTTTAATACAAAATATTTATTTGGTTATGAATAAACTAAACAATTATTATTTAATTACAGTAATTATGATTGTATGAATTAGCAGTAAATTTTTGAACGTCCAAATAAAAAAATTATACATATTTGCTATATTTTAACCTTAGCAATCGCAAAATATACAAATAAACGTAATATGTATAGGCATATAACATATAATCGCGTGATGAATTATATTAATAATTAAACTGTTATAAATGTAGCAATAAAATTTGTTGCGGGCAAAATATCGATGGCACCATTCCATATCCAAATAGCCTAAGTCCATATTTAATGATATTACATAAAGCATTCTGTATTAAACAGCGCCAGCATTTTGAAAAATTACAATCAAAATTTAAATACCACCAAAAAAATATATATTTACTCATTGGGAAAAAACATTACTTGCTTACATATTTCCGAAACTAGTAAAAATTTGATATATAAAATGTGGTATTTCTTATATCTTTTAAAGAGACTTTTCAAATGATGGTAAAATATACAGGGTGTTCCATTAAAAAAAAACCCAACTTTGTGTTATACCATTAAAATAAAAGTCAATAAAAAAATATAGATACACCACTGAATTCTACGTAAAAATCCCTAAAACCTTTCTATTTACATTTTTTTCTCTGATATCAAGCGAGTTACAAGTGTTTAGCCAAATTGACAAAATAAAAAAACTCTGTATCTACAAAACGAATCAAGTTAGCCATGATTTACTTGCACCATTAAATTTGTTTTAAAAATTATAATCGGGATTGCCTAATCAGATCTCCTTACGTTTTCGCTTTTAGCGCCACCATGTACTATTCGAAGGCGAAACAGAAAAATCAAAACTTTAAATAGATGTAAAAAAGGAAAAAATGTGTATAAGTTAATAAAGTCAAATAAATTGGATAATTTATATTTTCTTTGGTGTAATAATATACAGGGTGTTTTACAACTTCTCCGACAAACTTTTAAGGTTAATTCTACAATAAAAATATGAAAAAAACTTCATGTAAAATATGTCCTAAACGTCTTAGTTTTTGAACTACAGTGTGTTAAAATTTAAAAAAAATGTGTATTTTTATAATAACTTTTATACCAATATGGATATTTAAAAAAAAATTGGGAGACGCCTCATATGCACTAAAAGACATTTTTTGACATACAAAAAAAATTTACAGTGTCGTTCACGGGGGTTTAAGGCAAATATTTGTTAAGAAAAAAATGGTACGCCACTGCATTTTCCTAAAATAAAAATATTTTTAAAATTCTCATTTAGTTTGACACAAATTTGACCTCTTGACTTTTTTTTCATTTGATGCACGGTTTTCGCGCAAATAAATAAAAACCATTTCTCGGCATGGTCAAATCTAATTAAAGAATAAATTTAATATCGAAGGTAATTTTTTACTATAGAATTTGATATTATCCAGACGAAATGACCGTGTCGAGAAATTGTTTTTATTTATTTATGTGAAAACCGTGCATCAAATAAAAAAGTGTCAAATTTGTGTCAAACTAAATAAGAATTTAAAAAATATTTTAGAAAAATGCAGTGGCGTACCTTGTTTTTCTTAAAAAGATTTACCTGAAACCTCTCATGAACGGCACTAGTAAAAATTATTTTTTTGTATGTCAGAAATGGCTTTTGGTGCATAGTCTTCCAATTTTTTCAAAATATCCAAATTGGTATAAAAGCTATTATAAAAATACACATTTTTTTAATTTTTAAAACCCTGTAGTTCAAAAAACTAGGACATATTTCATATGAAATTTGTTTTTTTCACAATTTTATTGTAGAATTAGCCCTTAAAGTTTGTCGGATAAGTTGTGAAACACCCTGTATAACCTATACACGATAGGAAAACAATCCAAAATTACCAAACTATCTGGTATGTATTATCATATTTCCATAACATTCTTACCATTAGAACGTCCTGGAAACCGCAGATTTCTGCATTAAATTTTTAGGCGTGATTCAGACCGTCTCGTCCAGCTAGTACACGGTGCTGCCGAAAAGATTGGCTGCAGCAATTAAGGAGATATATGGCCGATCAAGTTTAGCGTTTTCGACGAAATAAAGCTGTCTGGGACCGAATAAATTTAAGCTGAAAGCATTCTTGTTATTTTCTTTAAATTTTTAACAGAAATTTTGGATAAATTCTGTTTTGTTGGTGACGTTTTTAACGATCGAATACAAATAAAAAAGTATAGGGTGGTGCGGTTTCGATTCTTTTAACAGGACTCGTGTTACCCAAAGATATATGTAAAAAAAATGGACTTAAATGCCATCGGCTTAATTTTTAAGAGATAGTGAATAGCGAAAAGCGCATAACGATATCTTCATTAAAATTTAAAATATAGAGCATTTATCATTTTTTGACGTTTTAAAAATATTTCATTAATTAGTTATTTTTGAATATTTCGTAAATCTCTTTAAGAGCCCAACTACACAAGCGGTATAATCGCGCCGTATTTCACGCGGTGGGACGTGGCGGTTTGCACGTCGCAAACAAAACCGTGCCATGCGCAACTAGACGAACGGAAAATCTCTCGCGTTCTGTTTATTTCCGTCGGCGATGGGCGTATAGAACGATTGCATTTATATCGTCGTCGCTCTTGTCATTTATGAGAAAATAAGAGAAAACGAGAATATTTTGAAAAAAATAGTTTTAGTGACCCGTACTACCTCGGCAGTGTAAGTTACGACTGTGCCGCAATGGACACCTTTGTAGAGCATTCAATTTTTAAAAAGTCGCGACTTTGGTCGAGACGATATCATAAAAAAGCTGCTGAGCTATAAAAATGTAAAAAAAAGAACAAATTTTAAATTAAAAATCTTCCTGTTTTGGGCGAGTACTTAATATTAACATTAAGGCTAAAACCTCTAAAAATTGGAGGCAATTTTAACAAAATTTCACGATAGAACCGAAAAAAGCAAAAGGCGCAAAAAAATCACCCTAATAGACATGCTTAAATTTAAATGAAAAGCAAGCGGTGTAAATGAATCTTTAAAAAGATCATAAAAAAGATAATAACACTAGAAATTAAACTGTTAAGATAAAACAATATAATCAATGTAATGATGGCAGTGATTTTATCAAGCCTACGATAAAAAACGTGCTGCTAAATAAATATGGCTTTATTTATCTTTATGAACGTCCTTACGTCTAAAACTTCCAAAAATCTAGTTACGTATGTATCTACGCTCAAGTCACGTTTTTCAATGAATATTTAGAGTGAAATGCATACAAATGGTCGGCATAGCCGCTAGACCTAGCTGACTTGGAATTTTGCAGACTTACAGCTTTAAAATATTAACATGTGATTGTATGTACTGCAGACATGCAGGTAAATAGTGGTATGGGCGCAAAAATTTTGAAATAAATAAAATATCAGTTAGTGCTAGTAGCAGGTTTCACAGCCCAAATGTTAAATTATTTTATGTAAGAGTCCCTTTTTGTCTTTACTTTACTGCTTACCATTTATGATTTAGAAAAAGGGCATGATCGTTCATCTTAAAACGTCGAAAACACCTTTTCGGAACTTTTACTTCTATATTTTGCCTTTCAATCTCACGTTTGGAAATCTCCTAACTAGTTGTAATGACTGTATAGAACAGAAAAAAAAAATAGAACCACACGACTTGGTATTTTAGTTGATTCTAAATACGTTTTTCTCTACGACTGTTAAAAATATGCTGCTACTGCTACTAAGGTGGTTTAAAACCATGCAACAACTTCTATAAAAAGAAACATTTCTGACAAATTAAATATTAAAAAATCAATTGGTTGCACACTCGTATATCACTGTATATTAACCTGACTGACACTTACATCATCAATGCCCTCATCTTTTGTTTCTTTATCAGGTAAATATTATTAATGTATTTATTATTCCTTTAATGATCTTTATCTATACATTTCTTGGTAAAAACAAGACACGCAATAAATTATTTACCCAATGTAACAATAACGCATCCATATTCTGCAATTAGGCCTGAAAACGAGTGGATGGCATGGAAAACGCTATAACTAACTATATAAAAACAATAAATGTTCTCCGGCAAACTGACCTGCCCTAAGATCATTAATGGGACACAACATGCAAATACTTTATACTGTCTTTTATTGCTGATTGTGTGCATTTTATAGCATTTACGAGAAATACATTAAAAATTTGAATTGGGTAATGTTTCGCCGAAATCGACGAGCCTTGCTTTGTTAATATTACAATCATAAACATAATGGGTATTGATTATGCCGAATAAGTATGTGACGATTCTTGGTAGGGTCACGATCGGTTACGGAGTTACATTCTGATTTCCTATAATACATTTAAACATTTTTTCTTATTACTAATTACGAACCTTTTTTTTATTGGTCGAAAATAATTTGTAATATTATCGCGAAGGTTAAACCATTAGAAAATGTGTACGCCACAATTCCACTATAAACAAATATACTTAAGTCACAAGCTTCTGGCCCATTTTATTTACTTCTTTTACGTTTCCTATATCCAAATTCTTAAGATTAAAAACGTTAATCTATTCGTTTTTGTGGTTAGCTTACCCTCCCCTAAATACGCCCTTACTTGCCTTCCTTTGAATGATTTATTAAACTGTCCTCTAAGTGCAATAACATGTTGTAGTAAAGAAATAAGTAAACATCTTTGGCGATAATAATTTCAGCAATTAAAATGTAGGTATGTATTTCTTTTAAGAAAATATACTTATCTATTTACATCATAGCAGAGGTAATTCCTTCTTTTAAAGAAGATTAGTGAAAGAGACGACACACGCAATACAAAATAACACGCAATCTTCTATAACTTTACTTTTATCCAATTTGTGAAAGTTACCAGTAGAATAATATTCTTATTACTTTATTGATTTAGTTCTCTTTTTGACCGACTTCACATAGAAGGAGGTTATCAATTCGCCCCGTATGTTTTTTTATTTGAAAGAGTGCAGTTCGGTGCGGCGGTGGTATCATAAAAAAGACCTATTGCTTCATCCCTGTCGTACGGTGTTCGTGCGACAAATTGTACTAGCGCCTCCTTTTGGTGTAACGTTAAACAAATATAATAATAATATGAGGGCATGCAAACTGTTATTACATCCTTTAACAAAATTTAATCTTTTTACCTAACTGAAAGAGATACTACAGTAAAAGGCATAGGATCGTGTAATTTGATTGATTGACATTTGGAGGGGGGTCATGGTTAGTTCTGGTTACTTAACTCTTTTTTTTAATTCGTTTTATTAAGAAATAAAAAAATACAAAATAAAATAAAAAACCAGAACTAACCATGACCCTTTAATGTGACAGTTTTGCATGACCTTCTGTAACGTTTTAAACCAATTAAATTACACGTCATTGTGTAGTAGTCTTTAAAAGAGGTACTGGTAGTGTTTGTTAGTGTATGATTACCGATAAATTAGTAATAATAATAAAAAGGAAAGCAAAAAATAAACTAAAAAGCGAAATATAAACACTTTGTTAACAAAATTAAACCGAATTCAATAAAATAAATAAAACTTACTAAAAATTTAAAATAATTAATTTAAAAAATAATAAAAAGTTAAGTCGGGTAATAACATATGTTATTACCAGGCTTCACTTTTTTAATTTATTATTTTTAACTTTTAAGTGAGTTTTATTTACTTTTTAAAGTCGGTTTAATACAAAAAAAATATTTTCAGTCCCGATCTTATTGATGCCCTTTTTTTTATTGACCTTCAGTGTTATTACATTTTTACAGTATCATCATGTGTTTATGTAAAAAACAACTCTAAATAGAATGCGTCGAGTTTCGATGGGTTATTCTGGAAAACATTTTATAGACGAAAAAAAAATTTTAAAAAAACGCAGTAAAGCAATAAAAAAATGTTTCGAGTAACAAGAGAATTAATAAAAATATATATTTTATATAAAATGGTGCAGTACAACTTTCTCACGAACTTGCTGACTTAGCGTTTTAAATAATACACAGATGATTTAATTCTTCGCAGAAATTCAAATATGTACAGGGTAAGTTTTTTCTTATGTTTAGTACAAAGATCTCGGAAACCGCTGCAGCTACAGAGATGGTTAAATGGGAAAAGAATTGTAGTTTTTAGAGCTAAGTTTAAATCACTGTTGTTTTGTCCAAAAAAATCATGGCTAACTAGATATTTCTAAAAACCCATTTATTCCACAAATTTATTTTTCTCTGTAGTTCAGTTAAAATTTAAAATAGAAAAAGTTTAAATAGAAAACTTGTAGATGATTATCTTTTCAACAGAAAGGTTTAATTCGATATTTAATGTAGTACTCCGTTACGAGCTACGACATAAACTTACATTTTTCTTAAGTAGAAGCCTTGGTTGGCAGAGGCATTTTCAAAAATGCCTTTTTAGAAGCTTTTTAACGATAACGACAAGATATACTTTAAGTAAAGAAAAAATAACGTAGTTTTGGAGAAAGTAATTTTTAAGAACACAGTGCTTTAAATTTTATTAAACATAAAGCTTGCTGAAAATGGTCTTTTTCTGCTGGAAAGTGTAAATTTGAGCTTTATCCTTACATTTGGTTGTACTAGAACTGATCCTAATATTTTAACGGGTTTAAAATGCAAAACAAAATATAAAAACTGGAAAAGTTTAAACATACAGAAAAACTAAGCTTGCCCGAGGCCATATTTGGTCATTTTCTAAAGACAAATTTTTAACCATTCAATTTTCTTAATAACATTTTGTAACATCTTGTATAAATTTGCAATATTTTAAACTAGACTCAGATTGACACCAAAAAACGAGTCAAAAATACGAATAGTTTAACGAACTGGTCTAATTTAATCCTAGCAGGATTTAAACCTATCAAGTCCTGACGTCTAGTCTGTTGTCCGTATAAAATATATTGTCTTTGTTTAATTTTAAAAACGAATCAATAATGATTAGCCACGTAGGTATTCCTGAAATGCCGGTTTCAGCTATAGGCGAAAACTTGTTTATTTATTAGAAATGGCAGTTACAAAAGACTTTTTTACATGGTGGTTAAAAAACTTAAAACAAATGATTTTTTTAAGGTAAATAAGAAACGTCCTTCAAAAATTAATATTGGTAATGTCGGATAACCTACAAAAACATTTTGAAAGTTGTCACTTGACGGCAAGAAAATTAAAAGATGTAATATTAAAAAAAATTATTTGATATAACTCCTCTTTGTGATAATTTCACTTCAATATGTAACTCCTCTTCACCAACTTATTCTTAGCATATTAGTATTATCAGTATTGAATATCATTATTTTAAAACTTTATATTATTATTGGTGAAGAAAATAGTTCTAGGTATAACAATAAGGTCGAGATTAATAAATTACACTATTTATATAAGTAAATTTAATAAATGTACATGAATTAAACACACAGAATTATTACTTAATAACTGATGTATCCAAGTACATCCTTTAAAATACTTATTTTTTGTAGCCCCAAAAAATAACTTTGAAAGTTATCAACTTAAATATATTATGCATAATCGTAAAAAATAAAAAGCATTAACTCTAAACGAGAAAAATGTTTCACATAGGCACACAGCTATCTTTAATAACAACAGTGCATAACCTTTAAATTTACTTCCGTTTTGACCTTCGTTAAGTGACCATGCGTTTTGAAAGGTACAATGGTTCTTCAGGGAACCGTGTGTTTATTCCCGAATTCCCACCGAGAATTCACTCTACGCTCCAAGATATCACCACCACCTCACTCTTACCGCTGTGTAGCCCCGATCTAGCACTATGCGACTTTGGATTATTTTCCTATTTATCGTCGATCTCAATTAAGAAACACAACGTTGCAACATTGTTAATTAATCAGCTGATAAATGTAGGTATTATATTACATCATTTTTGGTTTGTGTCTTGGCTAGAAACAAACACTTTTAACAAGGCATTAAATTTTAGAAAATTAGGCAAGTAATTTTATATAAAGGCGAAAATGTAAGTTCTTGGTTATTTAGACTTGAACCGGCATTTACCTTAATTTTAACAGAATCTATGATAACAACCATTAAACTACTTAGGTAAGAAAAGTTTTAGGCTAATTACTTTTGTATTTGGTTTCGTAACTGGCAACAACAGCCACCAAAATATAACTAAGAAATGTCATAGTGCCCAAAAGGGTTCAAAAGTTTCTGTTGCGGGCGCTTAACTGCAATTGCAACGTTGCCAAGTTGCTTAATTTTAATTGCTAATATAAAAACAGTCTATAAGTAGACTTTTTTGTAAGAATAGCAACTTTTAAACAAATACGACAATACCTATTTAGCTACCTACATAAGCATTAAATACTTAATAGTTTTATATCTTTAAACCATTAATAATCAAAGTTATTAAAGTAAACTTTGTACTCAAAAATAATCAAATATTTTATAATTACATTACAATTATTATGTAATATGAAATAAATTTGTTGGCAGAATCATCCTCTCCCACAGAAAACCATAAACAAAATATCACAACACATTTCACGCATGTTTCGCACACCAATGCCAACTCCCACAGCTGATTCATACGTCACGGCATTCATCCAATCAAATCAACGGCCACATATCGGGTAAGGGTGGTTTTACACTTTCGGACTAACTACGCATATTTACCATTGAATCGGCACTAAACAACCTCACAAAACAACGTACTTAACACGTTAAGCGGCCATCGTAAACCCGTCGAACGATGTCAAACAAACAACAGATAAAATAACCAAATGTCGCGAAGGAAACAATCGCGGCGGCATTTCGCGGAACCGCGTCCGTAGCAATTTACGGCGTCGAGCGTCGCACGAGCCTCGTCGGTAATAGTCGGCGATTAACTGAAGGCTTTGGGTCGGCCCGGCAACGGCTAGAAGGACCAGCGAGAGAGCGGCTGGTCAGCTCGCGACTTGCCTAAATTTTTGGGGATTACCTGTGGTTAGGTCATTGCATAGACGGACAAAACAAAACATCGTTAAATTTTCAAGAAAGTAACATTAAACAGTAAAAAATATATTTTTAACATTGTTATGTGATGTTTTAAGTCGTCTCGTAGTTGCAGTAACGGAATAAGCAATTTTAATTTATTTCGTTTATTGAATTAGGCAAAGTAATACACCGACTAGGAATTATAGCGTAATGTCGGATTTTTCTAAATGCGCCTATTTCTTTTATTAATTAACGTATTACCACATTCAACAAAATTAAGTAAAGGAAATATCAAAAATGGGTAAAGGTATAATAACTAACCACAGATGTGATTATTTCCTTTTAACAGCACATTGTACAGGGCGATTAAATATATATTCTTTTATATAAAAACTTGTATTTACCCTGTAGGATGAACTGTTACCAAATAATGGATAATGATTACTTCAAAGTTATAGCTGCCAGGGCCGTTCCTACGCCGTGTGGTGCAAAAAAATAATTTGTCGCCCCTACAAGAAAATATGTAGAGACATAACAATTTTTGAAAAGCAAAAAAACCGCTTTCATAAAGTAACTAACCAAAAAAAAGTCTTCGCTTTAAAATAATCTTGCTTTTCAATTCTCAAAACCTAACTTTCTAGAAAGCGCCCTTTATTTCTTTACTTTCCGCCCTTTATTCTACACATTTTCGCCCCTGCAGCTCTGCGCCCGGGTGCTTTGCACCACTTGCACCACCCGGTAGGCACGGCCCTGATAGCTGCACATTTTCCTGGCACTTTATTAGTGTTTTAATAACTTACTTAAATATTAAGAAATATGGAAATTTCAATTAAACCAT
Source organism: Listronotus bonariensis (assembly GCA_014170235.1). Taxonomy (NCBI): domain Eukaryota; kingdom Metazoa; phylum Arthropoda; class Insecta; order Coleoptera; family Curculionidae; genus Listronotus; species Listronotus bonariensis. The sequence goes on along the minus strand of JACEGR010002302.1, from coordinate 78,605 downwards.
TCATTACTTTATTGAAGCTTGGCAGCATGAAAAAAATCGAGTATAAACTATTTTATACAAATACATAGCATTTAAACAAAGGTATTATGGTCAAGGCTATATTTTAATTTAAAAATAACCTTGAAAATTTTGACACATTTTGTACAATGGCAAGCCCTATTTTTAAATACATTCTAAGGCTAGCTAATGAAATATGTATAAAAGAAAACAAAATGTATAAAAAACGTAAGCATTTTTTAATTTAATAGCTTTAAAGAATTTACAACGGCTTTATAATAATGAAAAAAAATAAATGTAATATTAGTAGGTATAGTTAATTGAAAAGGAACCATCCGCCAAATCGCAAAAAATGAGTTTTTGGCACCAAACGACTTCCTTTTATTCATTTTATATGTGTAAAAGTTCCACACGCCTGGTTTAAAGTTTGCGCCATCTATATAGTAAAAGCCCAAACGACATTATGCAAAAAGCAGTTTTCTTTTATACTGGTTAAACAAATAGGTATTGGCATATCGGCCAGTAAAGCAGCAACAAATGATGTATGTGACTCATCCAATCCGAATTCTTTACATGCGGGTATTCACGTTAGACTTTCTCTTTTCTTCACATTGCCTATGTGTTAAGTTATTTAGCTGATCCGGTATAAAAGGATCCAAGTAGGGGTTCTCTTTATTTAACTTATCGGTGTCATTTATTAATAAAACACATTATTTATTTTTCCCCTTTGTTTAAACAGAACCGTAATACTTTGAATCTTTTTAAAGTACTATCGACCAAAAAATCGAAGTGTCTTCGGTTTTAAAGTTATGAAATAAGGCATTCAGTTAGGCGCGTTTGTGGCTGCTCCGGTTGTATCGGTATATAGCATCGATCTCCGGAGTTAAGCAGTGTAGTGCGCGCTCATAACTTGGATGGGTGACCAGCGTTGTCGGTTTTAGGCAACGGCACGCGGTGTTCTGCTCGGGGGTGAACGAACGGACCGAGCAGCAACCATCCAAGTTATGGAATGAATGGTGTGTGAATGGAAAGGAGTAGGGGTCAAGGTACAATAAGCCTTCAGGCTGCAGTGCACCACCTAGGGGGCGGTCGTCGGACTTAGGTGGGATGACCCCGAAAGGGTGAAAGAAAAAAAAGGCATTCAGTTAAGGCTAACTTTTTCTTTTAAACGACGTATCAGGTTTAAATAATAAAATTATGCAAGATTTATTTTTTAATACAATCGCTGATAACTTAAATGTACAATTTGGCGCTTGGTTCCTTTTTAATTAGCTTCATTCAGTTGTAGGATGTTCGTTCGACTGCTCATGTGTCATAAAAGAAACCAATAGTATACATGATGTCAATTCATCTTTTACCTCTTATTTTTAGATACTTAAACCTAGGGTTGGCAACCGAAACCGGTTTTTCGGTTAACCGGTTTCGGTACCGAAAACCTAGTGTGAATTGTTTCAAATAAAGGGGTTAATTTAATTGTATTATTAGTTTGTGACCTTGACTAAAATTCTAAGGCCATATTCATATCAACTTTGTTTTTTCAAATGGCAACTCCAATTTTTTTATTTAGAATCTTAATCTACATACAAAAATGAGCAACTTTCATATAAAACTTTTTAAATTCGATTTCAATTTTAAAAGATATGTAACAAAGTAAATTTTAAGAACCCATTTTTTAACATAGTACAAAAATATTTATTTTTATTAAAATGTATTTCTTAACATTATTAAACATTTTTAAATATGCTGGTTGAAAATGGTCATATATAAACCAGTCGTTTACGTTTAGAAAAGCCTTTTTGGTTTTGAGAACCGTTGTGGTTTTCGGTTTTAAAGACCGTTTTCGGTTTTCGGTTTTAAAAACCGATTTCGGTGTATCGGTTTTGAAAACCGGTTTTTAATCCTGGTTTTTAAAACCGGTTTTTAATACCGGTGTTTAAATATTCGGTTAACCGGTTTTAACCGAAACCGGTTTTTTAAACCTGAAGATAATTGTATTTCTTTTTCAAAATTGCTACGTTAACTTTTTAGTATTCAATGCCAGTCCCGTTGTTATTCCTGCAGATTTGGATGCGTGGAAAGGAGCTGGTTTAAATAAGCAACAACAAAGCGAGAAAAATGCGCATCCTATTAAAGTTTACATGCAGGCATTCCTCTTCTAATCTCTACCTGCTGGAGTTCAACATACTGAAAGTCAATTTGAACGTTTCGAGCTGGCACAACGTGTATAGTTATTAAACATAATAAAAAGAAGTCGAAAAGGAGAAATCGGGTTAAGGTTGTCAGCGCGTGCTTATTCGTTCATTCCATATACGGACAAGACGACTAACGGACAAATGAGAAGCAAATTAGTCATTATTAATGTTCTATTAAGTGCTTTAACCAAATTAGGTAAACTATAAGATCTAATATTTGTCTTATTATATAGTTTTCACAAATAAGTCATTTATACACTCGTGGACAAAAAAAACGGACAAAGAAAATTTCTTTAAACTTCAATCTTAAATAACTTTTTGGTTCTTTAACCAATATTAATTATCTTCTGGTATAGTTGTAGCTCCTTTCATCAAGAATATTATTTAATATGAGAAGAACAAAAAGTTTTATAGGATTGGGTGTTATATAGGGTTGCCATAAGTTCTATGGCCAATGTCAGGACACCTTGATTTCTGGTATGTTTAAGTTTAGCGTGAAGTGGGGGGAGGGGGAAATGGTGCACTCTATCTTTTTGTAATAATTTATACTGATATTGCAAATTCCTTTGACAGATTCTGCTAACAGTCGATTCCTTTCGTCCGCTGACTCATTAATGATAAATTTTCTCTCAATTGATATTTTCTGAAGGAATTAAAAATGGGTGTTTACATATTTTGATAAATGGTGATTAAGGGGCTCATACAAAAATTTTGTTCCATTTTGTAAATCGGGACTTTTGCTATGAAATCGGGACCTTGGGACATAGAGCCTAATAACGGTGACAGTCCCGATATATCGGGAGGGATAACAACCCTAATTATGAACCAAATTTTCGAACACCCTGTGAAATAATTTAACGGCACAATTTTTTATAAGTGTAATAAATTTACAAGCCCCATTTTTTTACCATTATTATTTTTTTTAATTTCTATCAATATCTTTATTTTATAATGACACACAAATTTTTAAAAAGGCAATGTAATTTGTGTATAGTTATAATTTTACACCTTTTGTAAATTTTTTAATTTTTGTTATCTCTTAAGATGTAAAGGGTATGACAAAAAGTGTGATTTCCAGAAATAAACAACCTGTATATTATATCGCCAGTAAAAAGATCTCTAGACTCTCAAGACCTTTAAAAAAATACTCATTTAATATACTTATCCTTCTTAGTTTCGAAAATATGACCATCCAAATCTTAAGTTTATATTACGACCATTATAATTAAACTGCATTGTTTTTTTAATGTTTATTTTCTTTTAGAATAGAGATACCAATATAAATTTTAAAAAAATGTTAAGAAAAGATGGGGTTTTAAAATTCAATACACTGGTAAAAAATTGTGACGTTAAATTACTCCACAAGGTGTTCAAAAATTTGGGCAAAATGCAACATTTGACTCTTCCCTGTATAACACCTACCACTATAAAACTTTTTAGAATCCCCATACTAAATAATAATCTTGAGGAAAGGAGCTACAACTGGACTAAAATTGGTAAAAAAACCAAAAATTTATTTTAGATTAGGTTTGAACAAAATTTTGTTTGTCCGGTTTTTATTGACCAGAAGTGTATTATAAAACAACATTTCGATGGGTTTTTGACAAAACATCGTAAGCAACATTCATCAAATTTTACAGAAAACGATTTTTTTCATTGCGTTCTTTTTAAGACAAAGTTGGTATTAAATTGAGTTGAAATTAACAAAATCGTCTTCCATAAAATTGACGAAAATCGGTTACGATGTTTTGTTAACAACCCATTGATTTGTTATTGCAAATTGCATAAACTTTTTTCTCAAAAAAACTTTTAGGTAAATTACAAATTGCGTTTGCAAAGACGTCAAGCTCCTTATACAAAATTTTATTGATGGGAGAGAATCGGAAATGGACATAACTCAAAGAGGAATATGAAAACAAAAACCCAAATTTAGAGATTGACATTAAACATTATATATATTAAATATCCATTCTGTTTACCAGAACCGACAAATATAGACAACCGGTGCCATCTCACCAAGAAATTCAAAAACAACCAGCCATGGCATCGATAGGTTTGGAGGTGAGTAGGTAAAAGTGCGCCATATAGTTGTACATGGCAAAAATTAAGTATGCAACATACCGTTATGCCGAACAAACCATAAAGGAAACTGGCTGCTCATCAGTCTGCGGGTTTGCAGAATTCGGACGAGTAGTTTTGCCAAATCCAGGTAGGTGGAGTACAGCAGTGATTGAATATATGATTAAAATCATATAGAAAGCTCAGTATTTTACCCACACTGCGATATAATATAAAAATGAATGGTGCTTGAGCCTTGATATAAATACATCAATAAAAGGTAAAATTCTTTGGGCATATGGCTCCTTAATGACAGTAAAAAATTAGTAAATAACCTGTAAGATTTCGGCTAGCCATGGTTGATTGTTTAAAAATTACGGAGTCTTCAAATTCTTCATAACCAGCGATTGGTTCCAAATTTTTGCCGATCACTGTATAAAAGAAGGCATTTTATTTTTTAAAAAACAGAATATAATATTCAGTGGCTTGAATTTACTGAAACTAATAATAATAATCTCATACTAAACTATTCAAATACAAAAATTAATTTATTGTATATTCCCCATTTACAATCGGTACATTAATGTATGTTTATTATCCTCTATTTAATTATTCCAACACTGGTAGTCAGGTGGGTTATTTAATAAAATTGTTATAATTGTGCTGACATTTCAAATAAGGAAATATGAAAAAATATATTTATTGAATTTTAAACAAATATTGGTTTAAGTTTGTTATTACAACATAATTAAAACGTTAAATACAATATAACAGCATGAAAATTGCCAATTAGGTACAATTTAAATAATAATAATTTGTATTTTGATTAAATTTAATTTTACTGTCAATAACTCGATTGTTAATTTATAGATATAGAGCGTGGTTTATTTAAAGAGTTATAAGACAATATTAACAAAACAGCTAATTAAACAAAAAAAATTGGAGGAGGGGGAATAACATTACTTTTAAGATGCCCGCTTTAATGTTTGTGATACTTGGTAAACTGGCCTGTTTAATCACAAGTTATAACTTAACTTGATTTGTTCTCTAGTCATAATGCAAATGATTATAGATAAATTTAACAAAAAAACAAAGTTTTTAACGGGTTTCAAGCAAATGACCATCTTTTTAAGCAACCTTAAAAAATAATAAATGTTTCTTTATGTCTTTTTCATCATATGAGCAGGTTTTCAATTTATTAATTAAATAATGATAAAGACAGGACCTCCGAAAACAACATAACATTAAAATACTAGTATACCCACAACAACATCACATATTTTGTTCTGAAGAAAAATGCCTAGATTTTTATCAAACGAGTGTCATTTGCTATTAACTTTTGTGCATAGAGTAGTCACTGGTAATTAATAATAAATCCATTGTAAAACCCAAAAAAAGTCCAAATTATAAGGACCACCCAAATTTAAAATTTATCAATGCCTCAACATGGACAGCCAAATCGAATATTTATTGAAAAACCTCTAGTTGGTGCAATCAATCTCAAAAATGAAGCAATTCTGGACATACGGGCACAAATATAGGAACTTTTTTTCATAAAAAGGCATGAGAAATCATCCCCTTTAGTTTCGTACCGTAGTTAGGGAAGTACCTTGTATTTATAACAAAGTTTTAAAATTAATTGTTTTCCAGCCCTTATTTTCTAGCTACGCGACATGTCATGGTTACACAGTAAACTGAAATGTCTGTCCAGGCAGATAAGCACAAGAAAGGGATTAGATAACACAGGCCAATATGAGCAAGATCTCTTTGCAAAGTTTTACGACAGCATTTAATTCCGCTTACAACGAGCAGCCAGTCGGAAAAGTTTTAAATAACGCACACATATTACATACGAGGGAGTTAGTAGACTGGAAACGCGCTCGAGGGGGTATTTAAAAACAACTTTTATGTCCTACCTTTATGAAATTACTAAAACTTGAATAATCCTTAGGGATCATATGGAGTGTTTGTTTTCAACTCTGACTTTCTATTGAAAACTTATTAGCCATGTGTTTCTAAATATACAAGCGTAAGAACCATTTTGGGATATTGGAGTGAGCTCAATTAAACAAAAAGATTAAGCATGTATCCCTAAAAAATTATTTGTTTAGAACCGTTCAAAAAATCTATTATTTGTCCTCCAATTTAGGTAAATTAATAAAAAGGGTTTTTCCAAACTTTGGATTAATGTCCAAGTTCAATGACTACTAGCATTAATTTTATTATTTTTTTAAATTTTCGAGAGAATCCACGAAGTCTGAAGGCCTAAATACTAACGTACCGTGGGTGTAACAAGCGACGCAAAAGAAAGCCTGCTATCATAGTACTTAAAGACTTAAAGATTTGGAGGAGAAGGAAAGACCTACGCGGGCAGCAGGTTCCACATTCTAGAAACTCTAGGGATAAAAGAGCAAACAAGTAAGAAGTTCAAGGCCTCTCCAGTTGGACCGTATAGAGATGGATACGTGCGGCACCACGAGCTTTTCTGTTGGAAGTTGCCAGTGGAGGGACTATACTGGACAATTCCTCGGGCAGAACCCGTAAAAGTATCTATAAAAGGGCGATAGATCCCCAACAGCCCAACAATTGGCAAGAGAATGAACACTTTCAGTAAGTAAAGAATCATTAATAACACAAACAGCTCTTCTTTGAATGGAATCAAGAATGCTAAAAAAAAATATTACAAATTTATTTTTACCATACATTCCCGGACTATCAAATAAAATTCAACGAATAGGGCATAAATTTAATATTTACACAATCTTTAAAACACAAAACACAATCAGATCTCAATTAACAAAAACAAAACCATACAACTTAAATGAAAATACAAAAATGTCATTTATAAAATACCTTGCGAATGCAATAAATTTTATATAGGTGAAACTTGTAGACCATTAGCCAAACGCATAAAAGAACACAGATCATACATTAAAAACACAGAATTTCATAAATCAAAAATCTGCCAACACGCATTTGATAACAATCATAGAATAAACTGGGATGCTTCGAGCATTTTAGCAAAGCAAACTTGTTCTAAAAAACGCAAAATCAAAGAAAGTGCGTATATATTATTAAATAAAGATAATTGTGTAGCATCAATTTCAGTTAATTTAAATAACACTTGGTTGCCTTTGCTTGATACTGAAGTATCTTCAGGAAGACTAAAAATTAACTAACTATTCACCTTTTTTGTAAAATAAACAATCAATACACCAGCAACCAGTTATCTATGTCACTATGACACTATAACCAAACAAACATGTTTTGACATTTAATGTCAAAGTTTTCAGAATATCCGAATATCCTAGAAAAACAGAAAAATATTGAATTTTAAAACCTAAATAATAGTAAGTTTTTATTTTTATTATTTTTATTTCATTTGTCTTGACAACGGTGGCAGATTTGCTACCGAAACGTCGATTTTTAATTATCTTTTTACTTGTTTAAACATTTTTTTGGTTTTTTAGTACTTTTAATTTTATTTTGGCGTGTACCCAAATAAATACCATCTATTAAATGAATCCGCCAAACTACAGAACATATCTTCAATTCAAGAATGCTAAGGATTGCAGGGGAACGCTATTCCCCAGACATGACAACAATATTCCAGAGATGGTCGAATTTGGGATAAATACAAAGTGTATAAAAGAAAATACTTTTTGGCTCGATCGAGAAATCCAAGCTTTTTAAAAGCCGCCGTGACTTTAGATATAATGTGTTTATGAGAGTTAGGGTTATTTTTAAATGTGATGACTACAAGGTTAATTAAGTCCTTGCCCTGCAAAACCATAATCCAATGTAACAGTAAATGCGAGAACAACTAAACCAAATAATCATGTGTCATTAATTTTGCACCCCGTCGAATTCAATGGGTTTTAGACAGTGATTATAGCGATTAAAATTAAACGCCTCTGTCGAATGCTTTTTAAACTTTTGTAGTGCACTATGACACTTGTTTGTTATATTTTGCTGTATGTTGTTGCAGTTAATTCTGACAACAAAAAATTAGATATTTTCTGTAAATATAGTAAATATTTTTTTGCCATTTTATTTAGGTAGATTGAACCCGTCGAATTTCGACGAATTTAACACTGTCACATTGGGGGAAAGGGGTTATGATTAATTTTGGTTAGTTGCATTTTTTCTTTTAAATTCCTTTATGAAGCAAATTTAAAAAAAAATATAAATTTAACTAACCAGAACTAACCATGTCCCCTATTGTTACATTTTCGCATGACCGTCTGTAACTCTCCAAACCAATCAAACTACAGGTCCCTGTGCTTTTATTGTAGTCTGAACCCTTAAATTAGCAACCTGCCGTGCTCGAACAGTGCATATGTAGCGTGACATCAGCTGCATGCAATATTTTGAGCATGTCATGCCACAGTATTTATGGCTGTGGAAGGACAAAATTGAATATTTTTATTTATTTTTTTAAAGCCACAGAATTTTTCAGTTACAAAGTCACTAAGAATTACCAAGCTAACACCAACTTTTTCTTTCAAAAATGCGTCAAACTTCGACGAGTCTGGTACAGTTACATTTAAGAAAATTACATTGGTAAAAAAATATTTATACAGGGTGTTCGAAAAATGCACGGCTAAATTTCAGGAGGTGATTCCTCATTGAAAACTATGAAAAAAGTTCCTATAAACATGGGTCCGAAAATGCATAGTTTTCAAGATACAGGGTGTTAAACTTTTTAAATAAAATAGGTTTTTGTAATTATCTTGAATATCCTGTAACTGATTTTTTGAAATTTTTCAGTGTTATTTCTAGTAATAAGGGCCAAAGTGGGGCATAATTAAATTAAAATTATTAAGTCCAGTGGCGTCTCACGGGACATCTTATCGAAAATAATTGTAAAAAAATGTACGTCACTGACTTTTTGTAATTTTTTATTTTTTTTAGAATAAGCAACTGAAAATACAACTTTTTTATCTCTTGAAATTTTTTTGAATCTTGCTTCGTTTTCGAGAAAAAAATAAAAACCACTTTATTGCATGTTTCTTGGGACGGAATTTTTTAATTTTGACGATTTACTGAGCAAAAACAGTTAAAGATAGAGCAAAATTAATTTTACTTTCCTCTTAACTTTTTAAGCACTATCTAATGACATTAAAAAGTGAAGGTCAACTGAAGATTAAAGAAGGTAAATGTTGAACCTAAATGTTGGACACCCTGTATCTTAGAAACTATGCATTTTCGGACCTATGTTTATAGGAACTTTTTTTCATATTTTTCAATGAGGAATCACCTCCTAAAATTTGGCCGTGTATTTTTCAGAACACCCTGTATAAAGAGAAGGCAACAAAACCAGAAAAAAATTATTGAAAAATCTCAGTAGTCGAAGGAAAAAAGATCATGTAAAATGTTATAGTACAACTCTCTCACGTAGGTACTTGCTGGAAAAATGTAGCTTAGCCTCTTTAATATTAGTTTTATTAATTTAATATATTAAACAAAAAAAAGCAACGACATACGTTGTCACCAAGCGGTCAGCCATCTAAATACCAACCGTGCCCAATGTCGCTTGACACTTATTGATTAGAGAGGAACAGGTATGTTAACGCGTTAAAGACAATACGTAGAAGAAATGCAGTCCACCAATATATATATATATATATATATATATATATATATATATATATATATATATATATATATATATATATATATATATATATATATATATATATATATATATATATATATATATTTAATTTGCAACAAATATAAATTTCTTTCCTAGAAAAAGGGGTTAATTAAACAATAAAAAAATAGTGTTGAAAGGTCTCAGTAACCAGATGATTAATTAAAAAAATGTAAACTGGCACAGTTTGTTCTGCCGAAAAATATAACCAGTAAACTGGAGCAGTTTGTACTACCCAAAAGCTACCGATATTGTGTTTGACGTAATACTCCCCGCGGTATGGGCAACACACACGTTGAATTTTGTTTTTAACGAAAAATAGGAAATACAACTTTTAAAAAGTATGATGAGACGTCTTAGTAAGCAGAAAATCATTAAAAAAATCAAGTAAATTGGTGCAGCAGAAGTCTCTAACGAAGTGTCCAAAAATTTTGACTGCGTTTTAAATATATAGATTGTTCTATCATTTAGGGTTAAGAGCCCGTAAGACCTTTGTTATTTTGTAAAAACTGAAAGTTTGTCAACAATGGTAGACTATGGAGTTTAACACATAGTGGCTTTGGCAGGTACCAGGTACCAAAGGTTAATACATTGAAACTAAACTTTCGTCATTTTGCAAATGCTGAACTTTATACCGGATAAGCTAAATAACATAACACATAGGCAGTGTCAGGAAAAGAGACAGTTTAACGCGAATACAGGAATGTATACCTTTCGGATTAAATGACGCATCGTACATCCTGTGTTGTTGCTTTACTGACCGCTATACCTTTACTTATTGCTTATACAGTATATGTACGTGGGTACCTCTAAGAAAATATTTTCTTAGTTTACCAGACAGCTTTGGCAGTTCCAACCCCTTAAGAGACAAACATTTTGGGGTGGCCTAATGTTCCGAGGAAGTCCAATATTTCTGTTATTTAACAAGATATGACAAAAAGTCATAAGTAAGTATTGTAGGGTTTCCAAATAGGCATGCCCTAAAAATATAGTAGTAGTAGTAAATGTATACAGAGTGATCAATTTTTTTCTACAAAAAGGAATACCTTGTTTGAATCTATATCTTTTAGTGTTTTTCATAAAATTGCATTACTACATACCGACATACCAGCATTTTTGTATATATAATAAACAACTGTTTATTTAAGAAAATCCGTAAAATATGGTAAAGTTAAAAGAAAAAAGGTTTAATCTATATTATAAAGTTCAAGGGACATACAAACACTGTTTTATTTATTTTAACACATTTTTTATTACATACAAAATACCAGTACGTCTGTATTTAAAATGCGATTATATAAAAACGGTAAAAGATATCGACCTTAAAAGTACTCGTGACGTATTTAACATAACGCGCAAATAGACCCCCCTTTTCAATAGTTTTTCCAAGATGGCACCCAGAAGCCACTTTAAAATTTACATGTGTCAATTTTACTCTAAAATATAGTATTTATGCACACGTTTTTGCCAAAAATTTAAATTTTGTTAATTTATTTACTCAAAAAATAAAAGGGCGGAGGGACATTACCGAAATGCACTGTATATACGTTACGTATGTATATGCTAATAAACAAAATTAATACAACAAAATAATATTTAAGGGTTAGGATAAATTATAACTATTTTAAAAGCAACTTTTTAGGCATTTTTAAAGAAAAATATTTAGGGCTAATGCTGCCTGGTCCGCAAAAGCCTAGTAACATCCTTGCCTGAAACTTTTCTGAATTTATTTCTTTTTAAAACAAACTAAATTTTAAATATATTGCCCATTTTACTCGTTTTCTTTGCGATTCTTCATCGCCAGCTTTTTGCAGCTCTTTTAAAAGGCTCTTTATTGAGACCTCAAAAGCCAAGCTTTTTAGCCATGAGGCATCCCTGTGATTCACAGCACGGAACCCTATTCATAAATTATTTAAGTCGCTATTTACCAACCAGCCAATAAATCCGTATTTTCTATAGTTGTAATATACCAGCCAACTAGAGCAAGGGCTTCTGAGGTGATATAATTTTTATTTAAACCTAAGCTTTGTACAAATTAGCATTCAAAAACGTATAACATAAAGTTTTTGACCATTAACCTGCGAACGGGTAGTATTTATCCCTTTTGTTTCATGGGTGTGGAGTAGTATCTTTTTAACTTACCCTCTTTCATTTTTCAACTACATATTTTACACAGAATCAATCAGGCAGATAACATACCTTTCATTATCAACTAGATAAATCATATGACCCAATAATAAAAGGATGTAAAACAAATACAAGATAAATCGACTTAGATCATATATTGGCATCCAATTTTAAACTATAAAACAGATCCTTACCGCCTTTACACATGGATTTTGAAAAATCAATATGTACTTTTATTTCTTTAAAATTATCTGTGCTGAATATATATCCACAATCCCAACAAGCCGAAAACAAATTTCGAAATGGCGAGTATTTCCACCAACCTAATCAATTCCACTACTCGGCTGCCTGCGATAAAACGGAAAACGATTTATTTAGCTGTCAAATTCTGATTCAACGTCGTGAATATAAACATGAATTATGTATTATAGTTGGTTTTCCGTGAAAGAATCAGTAAATGTAACAAATCTTAACATTAATTTATATACTGATTTGCTACTGTATTGCTACCGATACGGTAATGGAACCGAGTTAATAGAGTAGGTTTTCTGAAGAAAATATACGAAAGCTACTAGCCAATTATTACTTTAGTTAATAACGTAAGTTAAGGGGACTAGAAAGTAGGAATGCAACTGGAAAAGTACGGATACGGACTAGGAATCTACGTTCTTCATTGCTCGGTATCGAAACATCGGTGCTCTGTTATTAATAGTCAGTTATCGATTCAACATCAATGTTTGTTTTTTACATCTGCATATTTTTAAGAAACAACTTTGGTCGCACAAAAGTTTTAAAAAATTCAAAAGTATCGTCAACCAATAATTCGATCCACCTAAAAATATATAAGCATAGGCAATAATCCAATTAACTGGTGGTAGAATAACTTCTGTGGATATACTACATTGGCTATAATCGCAATAAAGTTCTTATCCTTAATTGTAGAACCACCAGAACGTCTTTTACAATAGGAAAAGAGGAAGGCAATAGTGACACAAGATTTTTAATCCTTAATTTTTAATGTTTCTACTTAGTTTCCTGAATTGAACGGCTTGTTGTAATATCATTTTGGGGTGTGCGATTGAATCGAATATCGATATTAGATTCAAAACTCGAATCGAATTTGTGAATTTAAATTATTCAAAAGTCCCGAATAGTTCGAGTAAAATTCCTTTTTTTTTGAATTATTACGACTTATTGTAGTAATTGCGAATTTTCAAGGATATTAAATTTAGGATTTGTTATGTGTGATATTTAAATATAAATTTGACAAATAATACACATTTTATTTAAACCATAAAACTTATTTCTTGAGCTAAAGAACTATTCTTGTTCTCCAATATTTTTCTTAGATCAAGAATTTTATTCTTTTGATTCAAGAGAATTATTTTCTCTCGGATGGTGTTCTCAGGTCAAGATTTTGGCTATTGAATCAAATTATTTTTTTTTAAATCAGTGTGTGTATAACCTTTTTCTCATACGTTTTTTTCAAAAGTAAATTAAAATTATAAAAGGGAAAATAAATTGATAAGATCTCTTGTTTGGTATAATAGTATCTAAATTTGTTTGTTATTGACTGAGATTAAATGAAATTAAAATTGAGCAATTTTCTTCTTCGGATAATTAATTTTTAATTAAAAATTATATTATGGGTCAGTGGAATATTTTGATGCCCGATGTCATGGAATCCCCATTGGAAAAAATAGAGAATCCATTCATATTTTGATAATTCGTAAATAATTCCCAATATTCGTGTCGGCCTACTGTCACGGGGACACTAGTAACTTTTTTGCAAATGGAAAGTGGGATCATGCAGCCACTCGTTTTAAAGGCCCTTAGATTCCTTACCTAACGCCGCCGCCGCTTTGTTTTTTAAAATCGGCCCAGCCGTTCTGGACTTACAAGCCAATTTCATTAAAACCGCACTATTTGTACCGTATTTAAGCCAAATTTTAAACGGTTTAAAGTCTGAAACTGCTAAGCCGATTTTCTAAAAAAAAAGAAAAAAAAGAAAAAAAAGACTGGTGTTGAATAGCGAATTAAAGGGCCCTTAAAACGAGAAATTACATGACACCCTTTTCTATTTGAACAAAAAGTTGCTAGTGCCTCCTTGGTACCAGGTCACGTGAAGAAATTATTATTTTTTTAATGCTACTTAAAGTGACACCCTCTGACCCAAAATTTACTCTACCTCGATATCTTGTCCCATTCAAAAGATAAGAAGGGGGGCTTTTAATATCCTCACTGTAGAGTAACCAATGTGTAGAAGTCTTACCACTTCAAAGTAATGACAATTAGTTTCTACTCAAAAAACAAGTAAGTTGAGGAAGTCATGAGTAAGTATAGATTTTCATTTTGCGATAGCGCTACGTATTATTCGAAATTTTTTTCTGCTCTATGGTTTTGATAATGAACATATCAATTCTTATTATTCGATATCGATTATTAATGTTTTAGAAACATCGGACATTGTTTTTGTTCGGTGTATCGTTGAAATCGATGGTCAGATTTTGATGTCGCATTCCTAGTCAGGATTGCCGAAGTGGGCCTTGGAACAGATAAGCGAATTCAGAACCAACTTGCGCAACTCAATGGAAGAAATTCCAAATAATCTCAAACAACATAAAACAAAAAGACAATGTTTGCTATTTAAATATTACTTTTTAACAAAAGTTAATATTCTTATTAAAAAACTTAGTGTGTTACTTATCAGATAATAATTTTATAAATAAAAAAATGCCAACATAACTAGATGTATTATTTTTATTCTTATATAATGATTTAATTTTCATGAACAACGATTGACTTATACATAAAATTAAAATATTCCACCAGACTTGCTCAGTCAAATTAGTCATTTTCTTTTTTTTTCGGTAAAGTTTATAAGGCCAGATATTTTTCCTAAATGATAAATATAATTATTGTTAAAAAGTGTTAAAAAAAGGTTTTTTTTTCAGTTTTCACAACGAAACGTACATTTACTTTATATTCAAAATATTTATATCCATTAACCAGCTTTTCCCAAAGGCCTATAATTTATATGTACCAAAGTAGAGGAACTACAATTTCCTTTGATGGTACTAATTAGCAGTAAGGATATAAAAAGTCCTTCCCCCTTTTATCTTTTAAATTGGACGTGATATCGAGATCCGTTTAAAATTGAAAGCGTTGATGAAAGAGTGCTCAATCAACGGTAAGAGTCAAACTACTTTTTGGTATAAAAATAATTTCAGTCACATTACCTAGTGCCAAGGGGCCATTACCAACTTATTTTTAATGAAAGGGGGTCATGTAGTACAACTTTTTAAAGGCCCTTTGATTTTCTACTTAACGCCATTTTGTTTTTGAAAATCAACCCAGCCGTTCCAGACTTAGACACCCTTTAAAATTTGGCTTAAATACCGTACCAACAGTGCGGTTTTAATGGCACTGACTTGTATATCTGAAACGAATGGGTCGATTTTTAAAAACAAAGTGGCGTTGAATAGAGAACCAAAGAGACCTTTAAAACGTGGTGATACATGACCCCCGTTTTCATGTCATAAAAAACATTGCTAGTGGACCTTGGCACTGTGGACCAACATTATTTTCATGATAAAAAGTAGCTTAGGTAACAACCTTTTACCAGATTTTAGATCTTGTCTCATTTAAAACTTAAGAGGAAAGAATATTTTTAAACCGCACTGTAATATGAAGTCATTAAAACAATAGTATCACTAAAAGTAAGGGTAACATAATAAAAAATATGTAAAACATATTAAAATGATTAAATCTTCTGATTACGCAACTTTTTTCCAAGAGTACTGCGAAAAATCAATTTATTTTATTCTGATACTTTAGGATAAAACACACTATATGTGTAATTTCTGAAGCGTTTCTACACGCGACGAGCTACTACGTTTGAAAATGTTTTATCAGATGTGGAATTTCTGGACAAATTTAAATTAATTGTAATTCAGCTGGTCAGTTTAATGAAATGTCAATATTTACCTAAGAATTGACAAGGGCAATATGGATCACAATTTTATAAATGCAAACAGGAGTGCGAACACCAACAATCCATACTAAATGTTAATATTTCATGATAAAAAAAATGGATTTAACAGCGGTAATAAAACATTTTATTTCGTAAAACTTTTACTTGAAATTTTTCTTTAAAATACGATCTGTTAGTATAGAGCATAATTAAGTATGTGTTACCACCAGCAATGTCTGCTGTGCAGCTATTTCTAGGTTTGCCTAGCCAGTATGCAGGCCAGCTTTAGGCAAAGTCCAAAATTCTTTCGGACTTTGCCAGCCCTGTAGTACGGCAATCCAAGGTTAGTTATGGTAAATATTAACTAATTTTGAATTTTGCCTGAAGCAGGCCAGCAATGCGCACTTTAGCTAGGCAAACCTAGTTATAACTGCACAATAAACATTGCGGGTACCATAGGCATTATTTGACTTATTTACTTAACTTTAAATTTAATTTTATTTAGTATAAAATATAATCAAAAAATGCGTTATACGTAAAATGGCTTATTTTTAGATTTTCAGTAAAGTTACTGTGCCCCTTTAAAACTTTTAAGGGGACTTTTTGCCACCGGGTGGAAAGTGGACGGGGTAAAGTAACAACAAGGCGTGACCGATGCGGTATTCCATTCGGAACATTTACATGCAAGCATTCTTTGTCTAATCTGTACCTTCTAATGTTCAACACACTGAGTCAATTAAACTCATCGAGCTGGCACGGCGTGTATATGTCACGGTAAATGTAAGCAATTGGTAATTATCTATAATTACCGGTAATTATAAATAATTACCAACGCACATGGTAAATATAGTGAATTATTCACATTTACCGGTAATTATATAAAATTTCCGCGTGACTGTGGTAAATGTTGACATAAGCTTTGGAATGGAGGGTGATACTTGCAGCCGGGCACGTATTAGCTCGTTACATGTCGTTTTTACTTGGAGTTCTATAAATGTAGTGGATTTTTTAAATAAAATTCAACGTGCCCGAAGTCACGGTCAGGTTAGTTTTGGTTAGCAACGCCTATTTTTTTAAATTGGCAGCACCCCTTTCATTTCCCGGTTTTCGCAATTGATTCCGATGTTTAATTTCATTATTTACTACATTTACTAAAGGGGTATGGTAATTTTATATAATTGCCGGTAAATGTGATTAACTCGAAGGTTTTTACAACCTTTACCAAGAGCACTGGTAATTATGTATAGTTCCCGGTAATTGTACATAATAACCGCACTATCCACATTTACCATAACATATACATATGTAGATTGTAAAATTTATATGTATAGTTCACTACAGAAAAAGCAAGCTTAATATAGACTATAGACTTGCCAATATACCAAAAAGCTTAAGCAGGTAAAAAAATCTTTTTGTCTTCAGATTTATTGTAATTGAAGTCCAAATAATTTAATGTTTTTACTTTTATACGTGATTTTTAAAACTTGACGTGCCTTAACGCAAATTTTCTACCTCTGACATTCGTCATTTGTTTAAAAATACTATTAATTGTAGTTTCTGTTTGATCTCATCAACATCCATCAGATTGTTATATCAGCGAAAATAAATTCCAAAATATTTTTCTCAGTACAAAATAATGGTTATATCTCTTATGACAAAATTGTATTTTTATATTTACAAGCGATATTTTAACTCATTTTTCTTTAATAAATTGGTTTATATAGAAGATTCAAATTCAGGGTAATTTTATTACTAAATGAAATAAAGTTTTAAAAAAGAAATATTACCTAGATTAATAATAAAAACTAACAAAATACAGGTTTTTTAGTATATAAATACTACTGACTAAACGATTAAAAAAGTGTGAATAAAAAAACACCTTGTAAAAAATACTGCATTAAATATGCTTATCTTTATTAGTTTCGGAAATATGACCATCCAAAGTTTTCCCAATATGTTTGCATTATAACGTACATTATGACCATCATAATTAAATTGCATTGTTTTCTGTAAAAAATTATAATTCGTTTTAAAATAGATAGAGATACCGATGTAAATAAAAAAAAGAGATGTTAAGAAAAGATGTGGCTCTAAAATCCAATACACTGGTAAAAATTGTAATGTTAAATTATTTGGTCTAAGATCCGGCAGTAAGAAAATATACCCTCATCTGTAAATTAAATGAAATCATAATTTCTAGGCAGATTTTAATGTAGTGAATACAAGTGAACAACAGCTGCCAGCGTAGGTCTGCTATAATTAATAATAATTAATTAATTAATAGTTAATGTATTTATAATTGTTACCTTTACATGTTAATTGCATAAACCAATGATCAGTGGTGAAAAAGCCTAGTTGGTTAGGTAGCAGCATTTAGCAGTGCATGCCTTGTCTACACTCTGGGTTCGTATCCCGTACTAGGTAACATTTTTTTCTATTTTTTATTTCCTTGTCTATTAGCAAAATTATGTTTACCATATTTAATTAAATAAAATCGGGCTGCTACCTAACCAACTATGCTATTTCACCGCTGATCATTGGTTTATGCAATTAACATGTAAAGGTAATAATTATAAATAAATTAACTATTAATTATTTAATTATTATTAATTGTAGCATACCTATGCTGGCAGATGTTGTTCACTTGCATTCACTACATTAAAATATGCCTAGAAAATATTATTTTATTTAATTAAGAGATGAGGGTATATTTTCTTAATGCCGGATTTTAGACTAATTCCACAGGTTGTTTAAACATCTTTAAATGCAACATATGGCTCTTCCCTGTATATAAGACTAATCTTCTACAACCTTTTGCAATCCTCATATTAAATAATATTCTTGATTAAAATAAGTACAATGGGACCAAAAGTTAATTAAAATCGGTATAAAAAACAAAAACTTATTTAAGATTAAATTCGAAAAATATTTTCTTTGTCCGGTTTTTTTTTGTCCAGGAGTGTATATCAGTATAAATATTTTAAAGATATTTTCCCACCAAACATAATATCGTGGTAAATGTTTCCAGCAACAGTAGCAATTTCTTATGAAAATATCCCGGATGTTATGTTCTTTACCAGTTTACTTTGGAAGCTCAAATAAAATTAAACACTGCGCCGGAGGACGTTTATATTTCGCGTCAAACAGATTTTATAAATTTAGCATGAAATTTACATTTAAATTAAATTTATATACCTAGGTGCTTTTTGCAAAACAAAACAATATTTTAAATTAAGGTAAATTCTGTCAAGTTCTTGCACTTTAATTTTTTTTTTAAAAGCTTTCTTTAAAAGTCTTAGTTTTTTTGAAAAATCTAAAGATAATGGGCCTATAAAAAAAGCAAATGCTTTTGTTATAAGTATAGGATGTAGAAAGATTTGCTTCAAACGTATGAATAAAGTTGAGCCATTTGCACAAGTGCAGTATTTACTATAGAAAGCGATGCTGCTATTCGGTAGCATTATATAGTATATGGGACGGTAGATAAGATATCGCATGTAAACGTATGAATAAAGTCCGATGCATTTGCTTACATAGTGTCAGTATATTACTTATAGAAATATTGTGATGCTGCTATTCAGTAGCATTACATTTCTATAACAGTGTAGATCTATCGCTGGGCGCGATCGTAGGAAATCCCTAGTAATTTTTAATGGGAATTCAGTTGTTATTCCTAATATATTTTATGAGAAAATTTTTATTGAAGTTTATTGAAGTAGCATGCATAATCTACGTCCATTGATAAAAACTTTAGCATTTGTCAAAGTTAACCCGTTTGCTAGTTAGATGCTTAATATATTATTAAAAATTGTTGCATTATTATCGCCTGATATTTATGAACAACAATAAAAATACCAGTTAGCGTGACATAACGTTGTCTTTTTGAAATTAGTGCTTTATTATTATCAAAATCGTAGAGCAGATTAACCATGAGTTATACTACTGAAAATAAAGTATTGATGATTAAATGGTACTACCAAGGAAATAGTTACCAAAAAGTGTCAGACATGTTCGCTGCTCAGTATCCGAATAGACCGATACCTACTCGATAAACTAATTTTACCCGCTTTAAATGATGTATCCAGGAGAAAAGGAAAGGGAATAAAGTAATTTAATTATAAAACATCGCAAATGCAATTTTGAATTTAAAATGTCCAGTTACACCCCAGTATTAATTTTGACGAATTTAGGTTGGATCGTTTTTGAAATAATTGACCATACCTGGTAGTTTATTCAAGCTTGATGCCATATCTTCGAAAATGACAGGAGTAAAAAGACGATAATATTAGGTCATAATAAAGTTAATACAAGCAATTGATTACAACAATAAAAAATGAGCTATCCCATTTAAAATTTTAAAATTCCCCAACCAAGAGAAAAAGGTATAAACTTGTCAACCTTGAAATACACCTTTTAAATTCTTCATGTCCAGTTACCCCTTCTTACAAAATTTGGTTTATTTATATTTGACGGTTGCTGAGATAATTCACCGTTTCGGTATTTTCTACTAACCCCGTTTTTTATTATTGATTATTTTTGCTCGGAATGTACCTTCTTTATTTCAAAATAATTAAATATCCACCTAAGTAAATATAATTTTATAACTTTTTTTTCATGATTTGTCCTTAGCAGTAGTTTTCCAATTTTATGCTATAAGTTAAGAATAACCCTGTATATTCATCTAAACCTCCTTGTCATTTCGAATATCTTTCTGTGTAAATTTATTTGGACTTCTGATCAGTGCTTTAGGAGGTCCTAACTTGATTAATTTTGTTGTTTTCGAAGATAGCCCGAGGATAAAATTACATTAATAATGTAATAATAGTTCACTTAAATCGAATTGGAAATTCAATTTACTAGCATTACTTGCGGATTTTATATAACTAGTTGCGCCAAACTCCACAACAAAAATAAAATAGATTACTGCAATTTTTTTCTTCAATTTATACCTCACTGTATGAGAATGACTTATACAGGGTGATTCAAAAATCGATCACGAAACTTAAGGGGGTGATTCTACTTGACAAAATAAGGGTAGAGCTTCAAATAATTTTTTTTCAAAATGTCATTCGTTTTCGAGTTACAAGCGGTCAAAGTTCAATTTTTATTTTGGTTTTTTCGCCATATTGCATTTATTTTTTAACCAATCCAGTTGATATTTGACACACAAATCGAGCTTTGCAGATTCTAAAATTTTAAGACAAAAAGTACTTTTTTAAATACCGCCAGAGGGCACTTTACCTAAAACTTAAAATTTATTTACATCATAACTTTTTATTTTGACAGATATCGCAAAGCTGGGGGCGCCATTTTATAGACAATTAAAAACTAAAAAATAATGGTAAATCTTTATTAAAGTCGATAAACCACACCGTTTAGGCACCAATAGACATCAAAGTTTTCATCAGGTTTTATTCCGGTAATTACCTACATGCGTACAAGGTGTCCAGTAACTCAACCGACAAACTTTACGGGGCGATTCTACAACAGAAAATAAGAAAAAACTTTATATAAACATATGTCCTAAACGCCTTAGTGTTTGAACTACGGTGTGTAAAATAAGAAAGGTTATAGTAGTTTCAGGTAAACCGAAGGTTATTTTACATTAGAAGGTTTTAAATTTTACGTAACTAGATGTGGCAAAACTGCAAAAATCAGTAAACAAAGATTTATTTTGGAAAATATTTTAATATATTTATATTTTTAATCAGCCCACACGTTGCAATAAACTAAATACTTATCTACGCTTAACTTAAAACAAAGCGTGTCACAACTGCATTGTTTTACGCAAAATTCTAACAAGATTTTGAATAAATCTGACCCAAATAAAAGTATGTATCAGGTGTTTGTCAAAGCAATTTATTACACAAATTGCGTTGGTTATTGTTAAACTGTAAATTATTACCAATATGGGTATTATTATGCGGTTTTTGAACAGTAAGCGTTTGTTGTAATTACTGCTATTAGATTGTAGATCGATCATTTCAATAGCATGCTTATCTATATTTTATTTTATTTGCGACTTAAATCAGTTTGAATTAAGAGCCACCGCAAATTGTAAAATCAAAAGTTTTCTGAATATTCAAATAATATTAATGCAACTAACTAGATTTTTAATATTACTATTGTTAATAATAAATACTTTTTTCTGTATTTGTGGGAATAAAAAGTTAATAATAAAATTATACAAATTTTAGATACTTTAAAAAGTTTATAGGCAAGTAAAAGAACAACAAATGCAGAAATGACGCGTCCGCGTGTTCAATGCTTGATTTCTTTGGCTTATATCTACCTATTAGTGTGGTTTTCCACGCATTGCCTATATGTACCTTCTAAACTGGTAAAACACTTGAATAAAAAAACGGACAAACAAAACGTAGTTTAATTTAATGTTAACCCAATTTTTACTTTTCTATTCGAATGCCCTAATTTTTTGGTCCAATCGTAGACCCGTTCATTATGCTTATTATCTTATACCTGGATTGCAAAAAGTTTTAAAGGATTTGGAGTTATAAGGGCAAGTTAGTGATATGTTAAAGACATTAAAAAGAATTACAGTAAATAGATTTGATATTTTTTTTTACTAGTTGGTTGGACAATCATCGCAACAGCTGGTGCCACTTCTGACAAAATATTAAATTTTTAAATAACATAAAACAGTACCCCGACTATCAGATTAATTATACAAACAACATAGACAATAATAGAAACATAAACACAACAGTGTCTTTGGGAGTACACCAAAGTGTGCGTGGCAAGTAACAAAGAGCTCTAGCACGTTACTTCAAATAAAAACCAATGCAAACAAATGAATCAGCGCACATCTATGGCGCGGCACGCTACGCGCCATAAATATGAAAATGGCCAAGTAGTAAAGTGGTAACTTTACTCTTGGTTATTTCTCATATTTTTTGTTGTAACTCGCCCTGTATATTACCAAACAAAGTAATTTTTTTCTTTTATTAGCTTGGGTTGTAACTATCTATCTATCTATCTATCTATCTATGTAACGGAATCTTTGAGCCTAATTTTTACCAACTTCCAGCGATTCAATTTCTTTGAAACTTTGCACACGTATCAAGGACCGATGACAATGCAATAATTTAAAAACAGTATCCCGTTATCCTGATTAGGGACCGCCAGGATAAATAAATTCCTTTTACAGATCCTCTGTGTCTCTTGACAAATGGCGAAGGAATTTTTTAGTGAATAAACTGGAGCATTTATTTTTAAAAAACTAATTGATATATCGAACTAAAAATGAAAAATAAATAATAGTTTAAAAAACTAAAAACACGCTTTTATATGCAACCGAACTAAAAATTAGAAAATAATTTTTCATTACAAAGAGTTTGTCACTTCAGAATAAAAGCGTGGGGTGCTTAATATATTAAATGTTATAATTATTCTATTTGCAAATATCTATGAGGGAAAAGTTATGAAAAAATAGTAAAATGCACCCCACGCTTTTTACTCTGAAGTGACAAACTCTTTGTAATGAAAAAATTATTTTCTGACCCTTTAGTTCGGCTGCATATAAAAGCGTGTTTTTTAGTTTTTTTAAAACTATTATTTATTAACTCTTGGACCATGCGACCAGTTTTTCCAAAAAGACGTTTAAAAATTCCAAAATGTTTGATCCATTTGTCCTCTTGTAACCCCTATCCTGGGACATACTGTGTATCGCAATTAATGGTGTAATATTTTTAACCACCAAAGAATCCAGTATATCCATTTTAGCTGATACATTCTGTGCAAGCCTCAGCGTTAATACACTGTAGCTCTTCTAATCTGCATTTTGTCTATTGTGCAAGATAAATTGTTTTCCTACGACCACTTGTGAAAATAGCATATGGCACACTGGTTTCATGCATTGAAAATGCGTTATATCACACTAGTGCTGCAAAGTACTTTACATCACTAGTGTTGCAAAGTACTTTACAACACTCGTGTGATATATATTATGACAGTGACAGTAAAAATAACTTTTACTTACCTTAAACAGTAAAACCTAAGTTAGCGAAAATCATCTTTTTAACGTTAAGTTACTACACAGTATAGGCTTTCTTCTAATATTAAAAAGAGTGATAATAAAATTTTCAAAAAATAAAAACATAAACAAAAATAGACATAACCACAAAAAACAACTTTCACTGATTGCTCGCTCAGTGGCACAGTGTTGTGAGGTAAGTAGATCAAATTAAAAATCTCCCTCCTACCTTTGAGCACGCACTTTATAGAGGCAGCGTGGCCGCTTGACCGTTCGACCTAAAGCGCCAGAGAAAAACTCCTATAGATCAAATTCCTTCTCTCTGTCTTCCTGTACTCAAACAACTAGTTAAATCTTTTTTTTAATCCCCTAATTAAACCTGAAGCTAATACACATTTTATGAATCCACTTTCTTTATCCATTCATAAATAGAATCAGACCCTTCCGACGTTGCCAAATGCTTTCCATATTTTGCATGGTATAACTGACGTTTAGTAGTCGTTTTTTCTTACTTTTAGGACTTTAGGTTATGCATTTACAATTTTCATATTTTTATATTTTTTTCTCAAAAAACATTGTAATGTGTACATTTTTAGGGTACCTTTATGAGTATTTAAAAAAAATATTTTAAAATAGCGGCCGTGGCATCAGTTTGAAGAGGACCCCTAAAAAATATCTTCTGTGGTGGACAGGATTTCTTAAAAACTTTTTATCCGATTTCCACCAGATTTTAAAATTTCCGTTTTTAGTTGTATTATCTTGACCGTAATCGTAGGTTTGTGCAAAATTTTTATTTAAAAAAACAATTGTATACAAAAACCGGTCAACGTTTTTACAAAAAAAACTTTTTTTTAACTTGCGCCAATTTTTTTTTCTAATCCTTCGATTACGGCTTTCATATGATTCTACGACGAGTTATCGTGTCCACCGCAGAAGATATTTTTTTCGAGGGGTCCTCTTTCAAAATGATGCCACGGCCGCCATTTTTTATTATTTTTTTCTGAATACTCTTAAAAAGTACCTTATTAATGTACAAATTATTTCAATAAAATTATTTTAAACACACGCTTAAACGAAATGCTTAAAAATCGCCTTTTAAGCCTCCAAGACCCGCTTATTACCCCCTAAGCATTTTGGAAAATATGGTCTTCTGATATTTAAAAACTCAAAAATATTAAAATTAGGACATTTAGTAAATTTTAGAGCTAATAGGGAACCTGAAGATAAAAAGTTAAGGAGTTCAAATTTAAACATGAGTTTTTGTGATTATTCAGCGGCACATTTTTAAAGACTGAACAAAAAACGATTTGAAAAATCGTTCCACCTCAATGCCCATTGCCCATCTGTTAAATGGCAATTTTTAACTTTCTATAAGTATCTTTTAGGTAGATTTTACAAGTTTAAAAAGGTCGATTATGTTCGCAAGTTTAAAAGGTCAATTTGTGGTCCAATTTGGAAAAAACTCTAAATCTTTTTTTTTTTTTTTTGAAAACAGTATTTTTGCCTTGCAAAAGAAAAAAACAAAAACATCATCGCCAAATATGTCTTTAAACTTCCAGCAATCCTGACCATACATAAAACATCTAAAAAGCGGCCTGTCAAAAAGGAAAAAGCCATAAAACAGAAGAACCGCGATTTCCATAATGGCGTACGTCGCGTCGCGACGTTTTGATGTAACAACATAAGTTAACATGCCAATAAAGACAGGTATATAACCAAATTTGTGTAAGTACAACAAAGAATGACGATTGTAACGAATGCACTTTCGCTCTCATCCTTTCTCATGGCATACTTTGATGATATTGCTCCCAGTTTTAGTGGCCTAGAGACAGGTATTTTATTGGAAATTATTAGTTTTATAGTGAAAAGTTAGCTTCGTTACTTAACACAACAAAGTCTGTTAGCATAGTTTAGAAGAAAATAAGACGTAATACAATTATTTTTGCTTCAAAAGTAAAAGTTATCTACTTTATATGTATTATAAAACATGGTAGTAAAAGCATGTAAGCAGGTGAAAAACGCAAAATATCCTATATATTATGTTTAAAAAAAGAAAACTGAGATTCTAAAAACAAAATGTTAACAATTCTGTCAAATATATGTTGTCAATTAAAAATAAAATATTTTCTGTACCGGCGGTGGTAATCTCAATACATAATAATCTACTTTAAAGAGTTGGGTCGAATATTGAAAATCGGTATTCGAATACGAATACGAATACCGGTAAAAGAAACCATTCCAATACCAAATATTTGAATAGTTGGAATAAAAAGAGTACGAATACTCGGTATTTATGAATACCTGGAATCGGTATTCGAATACTGAAAAAAAAGATTCAAATACTAGAAAAAAAAACGGAAAAAGTCCAAACTTTTAATTTCCCTTCTCTCCTCAAGGTTTTCATATTATTAGTGCATTGCGCTGCTGTTTCTCTTTTTCCACCCTATTATTTTTTGAGGGGCAAAAAAATCCTCACCTCCTTTTTCCCTATTTTTCTTCCCTTTTGGTATCTCGGATACTGCTTCCACTTTTCGGTATTCGAATACTTGGAACGCCGATATTCGAATATTTGGAACGCCGATATTCTAATACACCAAAAAAGTATTCATCGAATACTTTAAAAGTACTTAACCAAAAAAGTATTCTGCCGACTACCGAATACCAAAACACAAATGTATTCGAATACCGGCAAAATGTATTCTGAATACTATTCAGAATATTTAGGATTCGAATACGACCCAACTCCGGTTCTAACTATACCTATATCAGAGAAAATGTCCGAAAACTTGATAGGAATTTTGGATGAATATTAAAAGTACAGGTAGTTTTGTTTAGGTTACAGGAAAAGAATGGTGACGGCATTTTGTAGTGAGTGTGCAATAAAGGTTCAATTAAGGAATTAAAAAAATAAATAAAAAGATTTAATCAACCAGAACTACCCATGACCCACCTATATTCTGTCTTCGAGGTCATGGTTAGTTTTGGTTAGTTAAAACTTTTTTAATTCCTTATATTAACCTGGGCCTAATACACACTTTATTTTTATTTACTATTTTGCGGCATATTTTTCAAAATCGGTTCAAATTCTCTCCTGTACAAGTACAGTAGCATAAAAATTATGCGTCGAAAATACCCCACAGCATTACCATGAACCCTTCGTTAGTGCGTCGAGTTTACCCGTTTCAAAATCTGCATAATTACTTCTGCGTCGAAATGACATCCGTTCTTCTGTACGAATCATTTTAGATGATAAAACTATTAAACAGTAACAACGAAAATAATATTATTTCTATGTATGTCAAATGTTTTGGTGGTTGGACTGGGCGAACGCGTCACTTTTTGTCGAACAAGTTTACCACAATATTTTACATGCAATTTTTAAACATTGTCACAAAAATGATAAGAGTTTTGGGCCTTATGGTTTTGTGTAACCCTTAACTTATATGCTTTCCACAACATTATGGGCAGTTTTATCTCTGTCAGTTCTCAACTTCAAATAAATACCGTGTCCCTTTATATTGTACTCTAATTATTTGGGATTCCAGGAAAAAATACACAACAAAGCTATTTTTTTATACTCTTTACTTTCTGTACTTTAAAAGTTTGTGTTTTAATAGTATTTAAAAAACATCAAGCTTAGTACAACTTAAGCGTGAAAGACGCTTTTTTTAACTTACCGATAGCGATTGCCTTAAAATAGGGTTGAAACCATGTGATGTTTACCTAAAAGCAAAAATATATTTTTATCAAAAAATAATAATATAATAATGACATGTTACTGATTTTTTGGTGTTTTGAAAATTTATCAATAATATTAAAAATATCAATAATAAACTGGCGCATTCACCAAATCCCAAATACAAAATTCTTGAATAATTTTGTTACACATATTTTTAAACAGATATACAAAAATATCAATAATAATAAGTCTTTTTACAGATACTTTCTTTTAACTCGCGCATTCACCAAATCCCAAATACAAAAATCTTGAGTCATTTCGTTACAGATATTTTAAAACAGATATACATATCGATGGGTTTTTGACAAAACATCGTAAGCGACATTCGTTAATTTTACGGGAAATGATTTTTTCCTTTTTATTGAGTTATTTAAAAAAAAGTTTTTTTTTTTAAATCAACTTTAGTGCACGACTTTATTTTAGGTCTCGGTTTTTGTTTAGAAATAACGCTGATGGGAAGAAAAAATCGTTTCCGTTGATATATTTTAATTGTAGGTACGGAATAACGGAATTATTTCTATATTTAAATATTGTTTATGCTAAGCTTTATATTTTGATATTTATAATACAAATACAGAAATGGTTTATATTTTTATAATTTTATCTTTTAGATGTTACATTTCTGGATCTCTACATACATAAACTGTAAGTTTAATTTGAGTTAGAGATATGCCTTTATCGATATTTTTTAATACAAAATCCAGATTTTTATAATTATTATTAAAATGCATCAGAGCTCAATTTTAAATTTTTGTTGCGTTTCGTTTGCGAGATATTAACTTAAAAAATTACCTCAATGTAAAGAAAAAATCATATTTCATTTAGTATAACGCTTTTTTAGTACACGCCAAAAATTTAGGGTAGGGGATTTTTTCGCAATCCGGTGCGTCAAATTTCGATATTCAAAAAAAAAAAAAAGGTTCAAAATTTGGTATGACATACAAAAATTTTAATATAAATAAAGTAGAGTTTATTTTTAAAATAAAATTTTGTTGTATATTCGTAATTCCCTAGGTTATATTTATGCAAACTTCAATTATGAATAAATAAAAATATTAACCGGGTCGCATATTCAGTAACAGCAGACGCGCTAGACTTCCGAATTGCGTTCGGCGACGGCAGAAGACGGTCTAGGGCTAGAACGTCTGCTGTTAGAGTCATGGTTAGTTCTGGTTAGATTTAAACGATTTTTTTAATTTCTTAATAAAGCAATTAAAAAAAAGATTTACCTAACCAGAACTAACCATGACTCCCTAATGTGTTTTTATGACGTTTGTAGCGGTTCAAACCACCGCGGCAAAAATCCGAAAAGAGCCGAAAAGCCGCTGGAAGTCAAGCGCGTCTGCTGTTACTGCTGCAACCGGGCATCTATTTTTACATGGTTTTAATTTTCTAAAAATTAAAATCTCAAAACATAAATCCCTTCCAGTTTTTTTGTATGAAAAAATTTACAAAACTACTCCTATTTTGGAGATAAATAGTTTTTCTAAAGAAAAATATTATGAGAAATATTTTTTATTGTCGTTTTAATTATTTTTTATTAATTTTATTTTAAAAAGGGCGTTATTACAAAAAAAATATTTTCAATATTTAAATAGTAGTCTCAATTCGCTTTCTTTTGGCGAGCAAGTAATAAATAAAAGTTCAATATTTATCCCCTTAAAAAAATCAAATAAAAAATATTATAAATAAATAAGGTTGTTTTATTCGTGCTGAAAATAATCATACTATACTTTTTAAACGATTTGGGAAAAAATCCCAAGCAATAAGGGGGGCTTTAAAGGATCGTAAAATACGTGACAAAACTGTAATATCCCAGCGACCCGATCATCACGCACCACCGTCTGTGACGTCACGAAAAAGAGGATTTATAGAAAAACTTTATTTTGAGAGGGATAAACGTTGGAGAGTTGTTCAATAAAGGTATTAGTAAAAAAGCCATTTTAAAACCGCAATAAGAGTATTATTTGTTTTATTCCTAGTTAAGTACGTCTGTAATACTGCTATTTTATTTATTGAATAATATTAAACGATTTATTTTTAAGGATTCCCTTTTTCCAGTTTAAACATGATTATGTTGAAAAATGTTGAACGACACAGTTGAACTTGACCTTCCACCATGTCGGATATATTATTTTCGACTGGCGTATTTTCGACCCGAATCCCTTCGTCTACCTGTGCAAGAAAAAGGGTCAGATAAGAACATGTACATTTTCGACCAGGGATGTACGCCCAATAGAATGTTTATGATAAGATTTATCCTTTTATTACTAAATTTTAAAATGTATACCTTTCTTACGGTACTACGGTATGGCGCCCAACAGAGTAATTAAAACAGTTTTAGGAAATTACGAACGGTTAGTTCTTGTAAGCAAGCAAGGTTTATTGGTAAACAAGTCCTTTTTTATTCCTTAATTAAACTAAGACTAATACACATTTTATAAATTCACGAAAAGAATTTTATTCCCACCTTTATCATTAAAACTACATCCCTTTATAAAAATCATTGAATTTTTACAAAATCATGAAAATTTGCCTAAATTTCTACAAAAGCAAACTTTTATAGTTTTGGCGTAGAAAATAAACTTTAATATGTAAAAGTCAGAAATCGTCTTGACCAAAGATATATTTTATATTCCTTAATAATACTGCATCCATTGTCGAAACATATAAGATCACCCGCATCCTTTTATGTGTTTTTTAGTACCTGCTCTAAACTTGGTCGAAATTACATTCGCCCATTATTTTTATTGTTAAATATAATTCTCAACGTACCCCTCTGCTGGGTTACTAATTTCCATCCGTCATATTCATCCACAAAATATGACGGATGCACGAGAATCAGCTAATAACGAAGCGAATGTCCAGTGTACAACGAAGGTCTGGCCACACATAACCGCACCGAGCCCGTACCGGACCCTGGTTAAAAATGGTAAGGGAAAGTGAGGCAGATTGATTCGAAAAATTTTTTATGTCCTCAAAATATTAAACACATTTTTTATATGAATATTCGTGGTAGACTCGTCAAAATGGTTTTAAAAGTTTTCTTATCAAGAAGTCCATTTTATCACGGGCCCAGGCACTATTACTAAAATATGCGTACTTGGAAAATTAGATTGGATGGTAAGAGCTTTATTTTAATTTCTACCAAATACGGAAATGCAAAAAATAGTGTAAAAGTGCAATAATAATTTATATATATATAATATATCACCAGACTACCTTAGTCAACTCGCAGGAGTAAATAGGCCAGTTTAGTCCCTTGTTAATATAATATAATATTTTACTTTTCCCTAAAGTGACAATTAATGATATAATTAAAGAACGCCTCGTTACCTCCACTTTTTATCATTAATTTTTTTCACAATTTAATTTTAAAATTCTAAACGGTTTTCGTGATAAATGTATCAGTCATTATCGTACAAATTTATCGCTTACAAAGGGCAATAAAGTAGAAATAATGGCGGATTGATATCACGTTAGTATTGCTTTGAATTACGAGTCCGAGCAGTACTTAACGATATCTGCCAGATGTCAGATAACTTTATTTATATGCCTATTTGCTTTTACCTACTCTGCGAGTTTTATCTGAAGTCCACATTTATGGGTAGTTTACATGGAAATTAAACACGCTTTGTTAACTAAATTTTGAGAAAAAGTTTGAAAAACACAGCACAACCTTTTTAATCCGAATAATTAAATGCTAGAGGTGTGTCCAAATTAGTGTAATGTACGGATTATTAAAGAGTGAAATAAAATGCATGAATGCATTTGAAGCGTATAAATGCAAAACCAGATATTTGACAAATTTTTATCCTTGAGTGAATAATAATATATTTTAAGCCCTTATTCGTATTTTAAATTTAGGGGGCGTCTATGAATTACTTGAGGCGCATTTTTACATTTTGGACCCCTACCGCCCTGGTGAGATTGGGAGAGATTTTCTTCAACCCCTCCCCCATACCGAAATCTGACGTGCAGTGGCGTAGCTACCTTGGGTGGTTATTTCAAAAACAACGTATGTGATGGTATACTGCCGCGTTGTCTAAAAGGTGCTGTGAAATGCAAAACTGCATGTTTCAGTGCTTGGATAACGTTGACGAAACAGGGTAAAAAAATTGGTTAAACATCCAATAACCCGGCACTCACGGTACACTAGTATTTAGACATTGGCTTCGTGAGATTTCACAAAGATAAAAAATTACAAAACACAATAATAACCAAGACAGAAAAGAAATTGTTATACAATGAAAATTTTTCATTCTAGCTTTGACAGCTGCAAACTCAGCAATAACTTCATCAAAATTTATATTTTGTATTGCCTCGTGTTCGATGGCTTATATACCAAGATTGCTTAGCCGCCATTGGGTTATTGGTGCCCGCAAATAGTTTTTTATTAATTTTAGTTTACTGAAACTCCTCTCACATAAAGTCACTGACACGCAAACCGTCATGAACAATTTCAGTGAGAAAGAAATGTTTGTGTTAGCGATTTATTTTTTTTTTGTACATTGTTCTTACAGTTAAGAGACCGGGTGGGTGTCACCCGGTCTGCCCCCACCGCCCCCTTTGCTACGTCACTCCTTAGGTGGGATGGATGAGAATGCAAAAAGACACCATCTCCTAAACCGAAATTGATTTTGTAATCAAAATAATTTTAAAGAGCAAAAAAATTCTCCACCCAAACAGTAGCACTACATCACATTTTCCTTGGGGGAATTGCCCAAAATTTGCTAACTTCTTCCTGTCTCTAGCTGCAGAAAAATTATGTGATTTTTGTATGAAGAACCCCTTCCCCCATGGTGAGATTTGGTGAGCTTCCCCCCTAAATGGTATTTACACAGGGTGTCCACTAACTTCTCCGACAAACTTTAAGGGGTGATTCTCCAACGAAAAATAAGAAAAAATATACACTTATGTCCTAAACGGTCCAAGTTTTGAACTACAGGGTGTTAAAATTTATGAAAAACAAAAGTTTTTTTGCAATAACTTTTACTATTACAGATATTTTTGAGAAATTTGTAAGACGTCTTATAAAAGGACATTTTTTGACGTACATCCAAGAAAAAAAATCAGTGTTGTCCGTGAGAGATTTACTGCAAGTTTCAAACAAATTTGATTCCTTGACTTTTTTATTCGATCAATGGTTTTCGCTTGAAAAAAAAACAAAATTATTTTTTGACATGGTCAAATCTCTATCTATTTAGGTATGGTAGTCATGTTAAGACTATTTGCTTTACCAATCATTATATGAATTAAAAATTAAAACACTGATGTATTAACTAATCTTTCGCGTTGAAAATTATTTCTGAATTGAAAAATACATAAAAAAGGTGATATTTCTTACTGTAAAGTTAGATATTAGTGATATTAAATGACCATGCCAAGAAATAATAGTGACTTTATTTACGCAAAAACGTACATGCAATAAAAAAAAGAGATTAAATTTATTTAAAACTAAAGTATTTTTATTTTAGGGCGACGCAGTGGCGTACAATTTTTCTAAAAAAAAGTTACCGTATATACGTCACGGACGACATTGTACCCATGAACTTCCATTATTTTCTTTACCGGACCAAATTAGGAAAGCCACTATTATTAACGTTCTAAAAAAAAATTGAAACTGTTATATTCCAGTTTAAATTCAAATTTGCCGTACATCTAAAATCGAGTTAACAATTCACAAACTTTAATATTTTTTTCACACAAAATGGTTCATATTACGTGCCACATACTTTCAAAATACAGACTGTCTACGGATGGAGTTACCAAGAGGAAAAATGGACCAAAAATTTCATTTTTCGAACAAAGTCATTCTTCATAAAAACTTAAGCTTGTAAAAAAAATAGGATTCACGAAAAGAAAATTTTGATTTTGTATACAGGGTTCGCAAGAACTTAAAAAACATGTTTTTTCTCCAAGAGTAAACTACCCGTATTTTTAATTTTCTAACAAAATGTCATTAGAAAAGTTTATTTAGAATAATGTTTGTAATCGATAAAAACAATAATACACAATTTTATTAAAATTCATAATTTTGAGAAAACTGGCGGTTGTGTAAATGTGTTTTGCCGGAATTTGGAGAAAACAGATGTTTGAAAAGCAAAGTTTTTAGGTCGTTTTATTATAAAAATTTAAAATAATTAATTTTGGATAACATCAAAATCAGTTTCATGAATCTTTTTGATACCCCTGTACCTGTAATAAAGTTACTCAAACTAGTACCCTTAAAATAAAATTAAATTTCGCTGTATATTTTTATCAAATTTAAAGGTTTAATTAAAAATTTCCCTAAGTTGGAAAGGAATAATACTCAAAAATACTAAGGGTAATATTATTAAAATGCATCCTGGTTTTGCAGGCTAGTGGATTTTTTGTGATTTTTCAAAATTATCCGAATTTTGGGTTGCTAGTAGTAATAAACCATATTCATGTAGTTGAAAAAATTCACATTACTTGAACAGTAGTTGCACATTTACAATCATGAAAGTAAATATACTGATTATACTCTATTTTTTTGCAAGCGATAGTAATAAAAATGTCTCGAGACGGTTAGAAGGTTGTAAACCATAGGCGCACCAGTCTCTGTTAAAAGAACAGGTAGAAATACACCGAATTGCGTTAAATAAGGATTATAAATTTTATATATATTTTAGTATCTTTCCGTATGTGCAACTGAGTGGTTATAAATTGTTAGAGTATTGTTCAAAGTATTACAGTATTGTAAAAATGGCTTCTCCGCAGAAACGCGCATGTCTCGGCCATTTAACTGAAAAACAGATTGTTAAAAACGTATTCGATTATACAGGGTGCGGCAGAATGGACTCCCACATTTGGGTAGCAAATAAAAAGTCTACTATAAAATATGAAGCTAAACTTTTATTATTTCAAAAAGAGCACACTTTAAGGTTTCTTTTAACTATGTTTTCAAAATTATATCGTGTAAGTGACGGCCGTTAGCAGCGACACACATGCGAAGGCGTTCCTAGAAGTTCCGCATCACTTTTATCACCATGTCTTGAGGAATAGCAGCA
The DNA here is from genome assembly GCA_014170235.1 of Listronotus bonariensis. Taxonomy (NCBI): domain Eukaryota; kingdom Metazoa; phylum Arthropoda; class Insecta; order Coleoptera; family Curculionidae; genus Listronotus; species Listronotus bonariensis. The sequence continues at coordinate 43,839 of JACEGR010002302.1, read as the reverse complement.
GTTTCATCTCGGATCGCTGTCTTGATTTAGGAAAGTCAAGAACCAGTTGCCCTTAAGTTAGCAACCCATTTAAAAATTGTTTTCCGTTCTGGAACATCGGCATTCGGAGGCAGGAAGCGCGTACAAAATACTCTTTTCGACGCGGTGACACATTCGTCATTTTGAATAATAGTTCAATAACAAATCCACGTTGGTCACCAGACCAAGACATAGCGCCTAGTAACAAACCTTATCAATCGCCCAAGCGAATGTGACCATCCCCACCAATGTCCAACTCCTATTACCGATGTTCTAGCCTGATGAAATGTGGGAGTCCATTCTGCCGCACCCTGTATTAGAAATGATCAAAACTCTAATTTAAGTGTGGACGATTGTGTTCAAAAATGTGCGTTGATGACTGGGGTGGAAAAAGCGACAATTTACAGAATTTTTAAACAAGAAAAGAGGGAGGTATAATTCCACCAAAAAGCGATGGGCACAAGTGAAAGGTGAAGTAGCCAGAAATAATACTACGTTTAAACTAGTAGATATAAAAACAACTATTTCAAATTGCCATATCTAATGCTTTCCCAGAAAACTGGAAAAATGTGTCGAACATGTATTAGAAGTAGAAAATAAAATGTGGTCTTTGGATATAATAGTAGATATAACTGTTGAACCTCTAATTATTATACAAGTAGACTCATATATGACTCAAGTAGTGATAGTATGTCAGATATGGAAGAATGTGAATAACTCAGATGTAGATTATGTAGCATATTTAATTAGGTATAGATTATATTTTAAATAATTATTTTTTGACTATGCATTTTTAATGTGTATTATTAAAATGGTTATTATTAACTATAATTATACTAACTGTACAATATTGATATACTATAAATTTTAAAATAATTTTTTACACATATAAAAGAAACAAGATTTTCATTTTACCTAAACTGTTTAAAAAGGGTAAGTTCCCAAAAATAAACTCAAGCGCACCGCCACTGTCAAGGTTTTTATCACATTATTCCCACGTAAATACAGGTAAACATCTGTTATTCCTTTGTATTTAACCCAAGAGGTTGACGAATATTAGAACGGAGTCTGCCGGCCTAAAATTATAATGCCTTATCAGTACATTACAGGTAGAATTGAAGAAAAATATTTATACTCGGACTAACACAGAAAGCGAATTGCTATAAAATTAAATGATTTATTAATTTCTCTTGCAACGAAACAGGGTATAACCCAAAATTTTGTGTCGAAAAACAAGACGAAAAGTGTCAAAAAAGTAATTATTCATTTTTACAAAAAATTTACCTTCCTTAACCCAGGCTTACAAAAGCGATAAAAAGTGACTCAAGTGATCCCAATGGAAGCCCCGTATAAATCTCTGCGATTACAAACACAACTCTGTATAGGGCGTGCGCGCTCGCGCATCCGGCTGTTTTCATTTCGTCTGACCAATTAAACTGAGTCACATGACACTATGCCACGTGTGCCCTAATAATTTGAAGAACTGCATATCTATCACGCACAGATAATTCGATCAAAATACAATCATCAGATTTATTAGCTCTTTTGATATCGTCCCCGATTTCATTATAAGAAAATTAAGTACGTATTGGAGGGCGCCTACCTTAAGATTTATTTTTAAGGTAAAGTATATAAAAGTTATAAGGGTTATTAAAATGTTAATACTGGACTGCTTTTTGATTTTATTATCACTTAATTGGTACTTTTGATCTCCTTTATTAATCCTTCCGTGTTTTGGGTCCAATCCAGGTATTTTTGGTGCTACATTATAATAAAAACAATTTAATAATTGCAAAAAAATAACAATTATTTTTCATCACATCGTGACTAGAGCCATTTTTGTTGTTTATACGGTTTAAACATTTCAGAGCCATTAAATTTTCTTGTTAAACAGTGATGTCATATACCGTGTTTAAATACATCCCGGACAATGGTTAAAAACAATATAAGCAGCTTTGTCGGGCGGGAGTATGCACTGAACTCATTAAAAACTTTTTTGTTCATTTTTCGTAAACTTATAACATGGACATACATAAATGGCAAGTGATTTTTTTACATTCGTAACCAAAGTACATAATAGTTATGCCTAAAAATAAAAAGCATAATCATAACCTAAAAGCTTATTGGGCTGTGACGCAACGGTTTAAAAATCTATATTTTCTTGATTCTCATTTTGTTGTCATTTTTGAATACGGTTTGAACCACTCCGGCGAATACGGTTAGCAAGAAAATGTTACTCAAATAATGGCATTTTAATTCGTGTTGCGTACTAACATTTTTACACAGATATGTGGGACCACCGGCTTAACGTGCCAATGGGACTCAAGTATAAAGAAACCTTGGTTGTTATTATTATTATTAATTTATCTATTAAGCAACTCACACTAATTATACATTAGCTGTTATTATTAAGAATGTAAATATGTTATTAACCGACATCAATTTAAAACGTGCTAGATTTTTATTTTTAGAGGGCATATTTTTGGCTCAAAATTTACTTGTTCTGGGTTTTATTCCCCCCCACCAATCAAGCCAAAAGTCAAAAAGTTCAAATGGGAATGGTGGTTAAGTGATTCCTTATCATAAGGGATTTTAGATTCTCTCTTCAACAGACTTGTAGGGTTTAGAAGTTTCCGAGAAAATGCACCCGAAATACCTAATGTCCCTAGCCCCTGTTACTTTTTTATTTTTTAAAACATTGTTATTTTATTTACTTCCGGTATAACCAAGAACAAGTAAATTTTGAGCCCAAAATGTGCCTACACTGGTCAACACAATTTTGTGCCTGACTTCTCCATATTAAATTTAAGTTGCTTTTAGCCCGAAACTAAAGAAAACATGTATTTTTTTATTAAAGTTTGCGTTTGTAAAAAGTAGAGCAATTTTCCAAGTTTTTAGGAAAAATCAATGATTTTTATGCTTTGGACAATCCACGAAGGCTGAAAGCCTAAATACTAACGTACCGTGGGTGTCTTAAGCAGGGTAAGAGGAAGTTTGTTAACACGGGACTTAAAAACTTGAAGATTTGGAGGGGAAGGAAAGACCTCCGCTGGCAGTAGGTTCCATAGTCTAGAAACTCTAGGGATAAGAACGAACGAAATGGGAAGTTCGGGTCCTGTCCAATTGAACCGTATAGGGATGCATACGCGCGGCACCACGAGTTTCTCTGTTGGGAGCTGCAAGAGGAGGGACTATACTGGATAATTCGTCGGAGCAGAAGCCGTAAAAGTATCTATAGAAGAGCGATAGATCTCTTACAGCTCGACAATGAGCAAGAGAAGGAAGTCTTTGAGTAAGTAAAGGATCATTAATAAGACGAACAGCCTTTCTTTGAATGACATCAAGAATGCTGAGTGTTTTAGGGGATGCCATTCCCCAGACATGAGAACAATATTCCAGAGAGGCTCGAATTTGGGACACATACAAAGTGTATAAATTGAAAGGAGAAAAATACTTTTTGGCTCGGAAAAGAAATCCAAGCTTTTTGAAGCCGCGGTGGCTATAGATACAATGTGTTTATGCCAGTTAAGGTTATTCTCAAAAGGGTGTAATTTATTTGATGGCTTAAAATACAGGATTTAATTCCTTGACTCATTTTACGAAGAAAAGTTCATATGAACATATGTCCTAAACCTCTTAACTTTCGCTATGGGGTGTTAAAGTTTTAGGACAAAAATGGTTTTCTTATTATAACTTCAAAACTGTTTAAGATACTTTCATGAAATTTGACATGCTCCTATTAAGCACCAATAGGCATTTTTTAATGTAAAAGATTTTTACTTATTTATACCAGTAGCATCCGAACGGGATATATACTGAATATTTTTACAAATGTATATAGTACGGCACTGCTTTTTTTTAAATAATATTAATTTTTTAAATCTCTATTTATTTTCCAAGAACCTCTTGTCTTTTTTTGCAATGAACCAATTTCGCGCAAGAAGATAATAAACCGTTTTCATGCATTTATGGAATAAAAAAAAAAAATTTTTAAATATGCTGGCGCCCTATTTTTAGTTTTTCTTTCAGTCAAAAACAGTGCCTCGGAGTAAAAAAAGTCAAATTTGTTGCAAAATAAATGATTATTTAAAAAATAATTTTCATTTTTGGAAAAAGCAATGGCGTACCATATATTTTTCTTTATAATTATATTTCTTTTGTTAATATGAGCTCTATGATATTAAATAGACTTATCAACGTGAATCCGACAAAAGCAAACTTTAAGAGCTAAAAATAAAAATTTAAGTGTTTTTCAGAACCAGAATGTCCAGAATCAGAATTTAAGCATAAGAACAGAAACACATTTTTTTTGTTGACCGGTGTTATTTACCCTTGATCGCGCCGGTCAGTAATCACAGCCCATCCAACTTAATTATAAACTGATTTATGTGTTATGGTTCAAAGCAAACAAACTGAGTACAATATTTTAAATACAATATTAATTGTAAATGTCAAATAAATCACTGATCAATAAATCAATAATTTCCTCAAAGGTATATAATACACATAACGGTAAAAACATGTGTTCCTTTATGTAATAATTACATTATAAAAGTAGGTACAGGGTATTCCATTTAAGAGAAAAAGTGCATATTTTTTTAACTTTCCCGTTTTTTGAAAGAAATTCAAGATAGCCAATCGATTTATTTTAGCTCGGAAAAATTAAAAATTGTATTAAAAAACAAAAGACCTACGCCATAAATGTTTTATTTTCTAAACGAAACGCCATATTTATTATAATATTTTTGAATTCTATGGTCAATTTTAAGTGTTTTTATTAAACATTTTTATCTTTTACTGTTTTTGAGTTATTGACGCTTAAAGGTCACTTTTTTGGCTTATTTAATTAAATATCTCATTATGAAATACAGGTTGTGCAGGTGATTATCTGATACTGCAAAGTTATTTCAAAATTATCAATGTATTTTCTTTCTGCTTCACTGGCATTTTCTCCACACTTGTAATATAGCGTTACTATCTGTAATTTTTCATCTAACGAATAATTTATTTTAAAAAACTAGTAATAAAATTCATCAGTAGGTAAAAATTTTAATGACTTTGAAGTATTGGATAATAACCTGTATTACCTTTATTGTGTATTGATATATTTAATTAACTAATAGTAGCCGAAAATTTGACTCTTTAAGCGTCGATAACTCAAAAACAGTTAAAGACAGACATAGTAGGGTAGGGCGGGGCTAGTTGAGCAATTTTTCACTTGATCGGTTATAGCTCCTCAACAATATGTCTTAATGGCCTATGATGCATACTGATGGATTGGCAATTTATCCCTTAGCAATAGTGTCCATAGTAACTTCTTTTTGTAAGCTAAATTAAGGAGCTACATCTATTTTAATGTAGATAGTCAGGTATGCTCAACGTACCCCATATGTGAGGTAAGTTGAGCAAGGGTATGGGGCTAGTGGAGCACTTAGAAAGTACAGCCAAATTATAGGTATAATGTTAGGTAGGTTTACAATAAAAATACATTTTGACAATTTGCTTTTTATATTTATAATCCTATAGTCACAAAACAACAAATCTCATCAATAAAACTGCAATGTACCTATCTTAGCCTAACTACTGAATTTAAACTTGAATATTTGTATAATTATTATTAACATAGCTTATACAAATCATAAAAAAAACATTTAAGACATTTAGGAGTCTAAATCTTCATTTAAAACAAAACAAAGTAATTTTTTATTTGTTTAAAAAACTAAAAATCAAATCAACAAAACATCAACTCCAAGTTAACTTTATTATAGCATTAATTAAAGATTAGACTTTCTATTAATAAACAGACTTTATATGCAACTATCAATATTGCTGATATAATTTTAAAAAATATATTAAATAGATATTATTTGTCAGTGATTTGGCTCCTTTTGTTGGTATGGTCGAACTATTTCCGGAGAAAATTTATGAATTAGATAGGTCAGCTCGTTTTTTTGTTGCTTGTACGGGATGCAGCCTCATATAAGTCTTGAGTAGTATAGGAACCTCTAGTAGTCGAACTTTTATAAGTCCGTATCCTAAAAAAATAAAAATCATTTTATACTTCTGTTAAAATTGTGGGGTTAGGTGGACAACTGTAGCTCAACTAACCCCAACCTGAAATTTTAAAGCAAAAGTGAATTTATTAAAAAACGGATAGAATTATATTCAGTATCTTTATAAAAATCAAAACTGCAATAAATTTACTAAAGATTAACACTTACTTGATTGAAAAAGGATATTATTTAACTATTACAGACGAAATATTCTGTCTGAAAATTATTATACTTTTAATCACAAAATAAACAATACGTGGGGGTACTTTTCTCGATCGCCGCGTCACCACTGGCGGTCGCGCGATGTGTTCCTCTTGCGCAACCCCTTCTTTACGCTATTTGATGCGTTTGCGTACGGTCGATAGTTTTTGATATATTTGGATTGCCCAACTTACCTCTATGCTCAACTAGCCCCGCCCTACCCTACCTTTATAAAAAATATTAAGAATTAAGCAGATAATTAAAAATTTAATTATAAATATGGTGTTCAATTTAAAAAAATTCAACATTGATGGCGTTATTCTTTTGTTTTTCAAGCAATTGTTTCTTTAATACGATTTTAAAATTCCCCGAGCTAAAATACATTGATTGGCTATCTTGAATATAATAAAAAATATGGGAAAAGTAAAAAATAAGCAATTTTTCCTGTTAAATGGAAAAGCCTGTACACATATACAAATCAATATGGTCTAAAGACGACAGATGAAAGTAGTTTCAAGCAACAATAAGTAAAAAAAAATAAACCGGCTTAAAGAAAATAAATAAAACTCACTAAAAAGTGAAAGATTACAAATAAGTAAAAGATCATAAAAATAGACGGTTCATAAACTATTTTAATAAAATATAAGAAGCTTTTGTCTGTGTATTACACTTAACAATTTGTGTAAAATAGCAAAATCCAAATTTAAAATTTGTAACGTAAGCACCACCAAGGTTAGTTTATATTTATAAGGTTGTGACATATCCTCAACTTTTAGGCAGTTCGAGGTCGGGGACGCAAGAAAGGGCACTTCTCGGAGAAAAGTTGGCAAGACTGGGTAAAATCAAAGCTAAAGATTTTACATTGTTTTGGAAGTGATATTTGTTGAAACATGTAATTCCAAATGTTTTTTATTTAAAGTAAAAGAATTTACAACTTAATAACAATTAAAAACTGTTGTGTAAACGGTTGTTCTACTAATACAATAAACTATATATCTCTGGCACTGAACAACATGGCCGAAAAATGGGAGATGTGACGTCATAACAATATGGCCGAATGTCGTAACCTTACATATACCGACTTTGAGCACTACTACAGCAATAAAGTAAAAAAACTTTTAACTGATTTGTTTGCATGGCCTACTGCAAAATTTTGGATGTGATTTATAAAAATTAGAAATGTTGTTGTTGTTATGTTGTTTGTTGTATGAAAATAAACCAACAGTGTTATATATTTTTAAAAGATTGTAAATAGATAAAATAATTTTTTGATAAACATACAGGGTGTTCCATTAAACCCAACAATGGTAATATTTCAAAAACAATAATAGTTGGAAAAATTTTGACCACGTCACTGCATTCTACGTAAAAAGTTCGAATTCGTTTTTACCTTTTTAATAAGTTATCAGTCAACTAAGATACAACGGGTACCTGAATTTTTAAAATCTCCCTAAAGCTCAAAAGCTAAGAGGACTATGACGGCTTGGTTTACGGCAACTTTCGTTTCACAAAAAGTAGCTCAGGTTCGCGAAAACCGCCAGGTTTTATCTTTAAGAATAACAGAGATACCCCGCTGTTGCAATCAAAATGGGACACCCTGTACATCAAAAATTAAGAGACCCGTATTTTTTTATCGGTCATTAAACACTTTTAAGGGGTGAAAAAAGAGGCTGATAGAATTTTCGATAAATAAAATTATGGTTTTGATTTCGTTCTTAAGATATAAAAAAAACATATTTTCAGGGGTTCATTGATCAATAAAAAATACGTGTCTCTTATTTTTTGATGTACTACAACATATTGCAGTTTCATGAAAATCGGCGAGTCACACCAGGGATAGTTTCCTTGTTAGAAATTCCAAGTTTTTTTTAATATTAGGAAAGTCACAGATTATATTAATTTCGGGGTAATTACACAAGCGCATCAAAATTATCAATAATTTTGCTTGAAGGCGTATTACCTAAAAACTACTAGAGAAATGAACGAGAGTAGTTTTTAAAAGGCAAAGTCTGTCATGTGGTCTCTGTGATGTTTACCGTCCATAAGAATAACCTACATTTGGTGTTTTTAGTAAATAAATATGATAACAACGTAAAAGCATTTTGAACTGGTAAAACATTGCATATTGGCAAAGATTAGTTTTACTGGTTTTAGAGAGATTGGATAACCTAAACTGTAACAAAATCCTAAAGAATAGTACAGTCATTAATGGATTTAATTTAAAAATCGCTTCGAAAGTATATTTAAAAAATATCAAGAGCATTAAAACAACTAAAAAAATCCACAAAAAAGGGTAAATGTTAAATTAAGATACTTAAAAAACGTTGATCTGCAAACAAATCTAAACCTTTGCGCTAAAAGTTTTTTTTTATTTAAAGGCATACAGGGTGGCAATTTTAAAACGAAACGAAACTAATTTTGGACACTCCAGGTAATTTAAGAAAACACGCTCGGACACGTCAATTTTTGATTTTAGGGGGAAACATTTGTCTCTCGACCCTGATTCTAACTGCAAAGTTTAAAATATCTGCTATTATTTCCGTTGACATGACATCCTGTCAAAATTTTGATTTTTTAAATGTACCAATACCAATCTAGTCACAGTGGCAGTTTAAACCTGTCATACTTTGTAGTGACGACAGATTAAAACAATATGAATTTTTCAGTGCAATTTATTTAAATTTTATTATAGTTGTAATTTTTTTTGGAAAACAGTCTATAATTTATACCGGGTAGTACGTTGCCGAGCGCAGAACATAGGAAATCCCATGTAAATTTTGCCTCCCCTGTACATTTACAGAAAAACATGTAAGATAATTTTTTAAAGAAACCAATCTGACAAACCCTCGTGCCAAGTGTCACAAAATTTTAATAAGCTAATCTTGAATTATTCAATTAAATGTAATTGCAAAATTGCCAAATTTTTGGTTCAGGTAAACCAAGACAGCAGCCACCGGCAAACAATTTGTTTTAAGGCTGTCACTGATTTATTGATACTTTTCCTCGTGTCAGTGACAACATTCATTTTACAGGTGCCTGTTTGGTTTTACCTGAAACGAAAATATTGGTCTTTTTAAAAATTGTTCTTACATTTTTTCTGTAAAATGTACAGGAGCCAATAATAAGTCCCTTTAAAATTTACATGGGTATTCCTATATTTCGCTAGGCGACGCACCCGGTATGTGCTATAAAGTGTAAATACGTTATCTTTAATGATACAACTCGAGGATTTTTTTATATTTCACTAATCCATGTTTGCCAAAAAATATTCTGATTAAAATATCCGCCAAAACTGTGTTTTACCGATTTTTTTATGATTGGTCAATCCACGAAGCCTAAATACTAACGTACTGTGCGTGTCTTAAGCGAGATAAGAGGGAGTTTGTTGACACAAGACCTAAACACTTGAAGATTTGAGGGAAAAGGAAAGACCTCCGCTGGCAGCAGGTTCCACATTCTAAAAACTCTAGGGATAAAAAAACGAGCAAAGTGGGAAGTTCGGGTCCTGTCCAGTTGGACCGTATAGGGATGCATATGTCAGAGTTGGGCCGAATACTGAAAATCGGTATTCGAAAACAAATACGAATACCGGAAAAAAAGTATTCGAATACCGAAAATTTGGAAGAAAAAATATTCGAATACTCGGTATTCATGTATACCCGGAATCGGTATTCGAATACTGGAAACGAAAAGATTCGAATACTGCTAAACAAAAAAGAAAGCTATAATTAAAACATTTTAAGAGCAAAAAAAAAGTTTTTAATTCATTTTTTTTTCTATTTTGCTTCCCTTTTGTTATTCTAATCGTGACAATTTTGGTATTCGGATACTGCTTACACTTTTCGGTATTCAAATACTCGGTACGTCGGTATTCGAATACTAAAAAAATATTCGTCGAATAGTTCTGAAGTATTCGAATACAGAATCCAGAATACTAACCAAAAAAAGTATTCCGCTGAATACCGATTACCAAACACACAAATGTATTCGAATACCGGCAAAATGTATTCTGAATACTATTCAGAATACTGAGTATTCGACTACGACCCAACTCTGGCATATGTGCGGCACCATGGGTTTCTCTGTTGGGAACCGCGAGTGGAGGAATTATACTGCACAATTCTTCGAAGACTAATAAATTCCCCACAGCCCAACAATGGGCAAGAGAGGGAAGCCTTCTGTAAGTGAAAGATCATAAATGAGGCGAACAGCAATTCTTTGAATCACTTCCAAGAATGCTAAGGGTTGTGGGGTACGCCATGCCCCAACTATGAGAACAATTTTCCGTTTTTTACTTAAAAACAAATTCTTTTTTTTCCCGATAATTTAAAACCAAACACACAAACATAGTTTTACCTCTCTCGAAACGAACTGAACTACAAAAGACAATAACGTAATATGGAGTAAAGCGAATGCCGGTTTTAAGTTCCCAACTATTTACTTACACAACTAAAGCTCTAAAGTGCAATCGAGATCCGGAGATATTTTATATTTACTTTTGAAAATAAAGTTTGGTAAGAGGATTCGTGTTGGCTTTAATTATTTTAATCTCTCTAGAAACCTAAAGCGATATATACAGGGTGTGTTTAAAACGTGCGGAACAGATGCTACCACAAATTCCTGAGGCAAAAATATGAAGATCTAACTCTACTCACCTTTTTACAAAAGTGTATAATTTCAAAGATACAAGGTGTCAAACATATATTCCCGTCTTAGTTTTTTATCAATAATTTTGTTGATATTAGGTAAACTGAAACAATAAGAATATGCTATTTATTTTATTGTAAACTTTAGAAAGCACCACCTGCGGTATTTTAAACAAATTAAAACGAATTCACTTTTTTAGGCCGTTCTGTAAGGTACTTTTAGATACAAACTTTTATTCTTCAACATATTTTACATAAGAAAGTACACCTGGTAAAAATTGATTTGGGCAGCCGTTTATGAAATATATAATTTACATATATTCAGAATATAGCTAATTATTGATAGTGTAAAGACCTAACAGATTTTAAAGCTTTTGCTTATAGGTAAAACGTATTGATCATTATAAAGAAATAAAGAAGGATTTACTTCAAACGTATAAGCATTTGCTTACAAGCGCGAGTATTTACTTATGGAAAATTGAAGCTACTGAATAGCAGCAGCACTTTTCGCCTTGTAAGCAAATGCTCATACCTTTGAAGTAAATCTTTCTTTATTTGTATATTGTGATCAATACCTTTTACTTATTTTTTGTTCATATGGCCCAATGTTCTATATGGGTTAAATTTTCAGATAGGAAGTGGTAAAGTAAAAAAAAGCTTGATTTTTTAATTCAGATATCTCAAAAACGGCAGTTTAAATCACGTGTAGCTGTTTTATCTAAAATATGTTAAAGAATAAGAAATTTTAAAAGTTACATAGAGTACCTTAACATAGGGTTATTACCCATAGATAACCTACATTTAGATCCGCAGTTGCAAGAAGCATTTTTCCGATTTTTACGACCTCGCGCAGTAAACAAATAGATGGGTGGACGAACATGCGCACTTAAAAGCCGTGGCAAAATACAAACACCGGCAACCCGTATCCTCCGTCCGCGGTCAGTCCGTGACGCTCATTAGCTACCTTACTCCGAACAGAAAACCAGGACGACGTCGACAAATTCCTTCCGATAATGCGGATAGTCTGATTGGCGCCAGGTGGGTTTTCCCTCGACTTGCTTGCGCACAAACGCGGTTTTTCGCCCATGAATTGTAACTTTTGTTTCGCAGAGGTAATAACATTGGCAATCCATCGAGATCAGTGGTATTACCGCATGTGCCCTCCCCAAGTGTTAAAGATCGGATGTTTGGCGAAGGTGGCGCCCAAGCGTCTTGTCTACTTACCGGGAGTACTTTTTTTCGGTTGTCGCCTTTTTGCTCCCCCAAAATCACTTACTGCGTACGGTTCTGTGTGATTCTGTAGATTTTAAAATAAAAGTGATTAAATATTCTATTTTTGCACCTTCCAAAACCCATTCTAGCCGAATATTGTAACAATAAACCTAAAATGAACAAAATAATTTATAAAAAACTAAAACAAGACTATATTTTTGAGATTCAAATAATGGGTGCTATGATGGTTCTACATAGGTTATTTAACCTATAGGTTATTTAACCGTGACCTCCGTTAATCATGCTTCGACTCTTTTGTTTTAAAAGTTATTCAAATTTATATCCTGAATTTTGAAAATCCCTTGTGTCGCTAAATATTTCACCAGTCATCCTGACGAACGAAAAACGTAGGCAACCAACCCAACGTTCACCTTTACCGTAACCTTACTTTTATTTTAATCGTTTTGAGAGTAAATACGAGTTTTAAAGTTTAGTTCCACTACTGAGGGGCAAAAAGAATTTATTTAGCCATTTTTAGTATTGTGAAAGAATTTTTGCGTGCTGTGCATTGACGTATACCAATAAAAGCACTGAAAAAGGCCAAGAATAGTATTAAAATGTGAGCACTCTTAAAGAAGAATTTCTGTTTAAACTACCTAAAAGTTTCTCCTATGTTTTTAGAAGAAAATATCATTTGAAATATCCGCAAAAAACCTGTTTTCACACCCGGTGATCAATTTATTAGTACTGTGAAAGTGCTTTTGTCTTGAGTGTGGTAGTCAGAAGTAAAGAAGCACTAATAAACGCCAAGAATAGTATTAACATGTGAGTACTTTAAAGCTACAATTTTAATAATTAAAATTATCTAAAAGATGTTTTTTTTTATGTTTTAGTTAGTAGTACTTAGTTCCATAAAATCAGAGAAAATAATACGAAAAGGGTGCCCCCAAAAAGAAGCTATTCAGAAAAATAAATACTTTGCAGATCATTTAGTTTAGAGAAAGATACATTTGACGGTAATTTAAAAAGGTTAAGCTTTATATGAATCTAACTAAGCCATATACATAAGTTTATTATGTATTCAGATGCTCTGTATAAAATTTACCACACAAGGTAAGAATATCCATTACTATTATTATATTATTTAAAAAACTTACACCTTGTGCATAAAAATATTATGAAAACTGGTCAAACTTAGTGATTTAAGGGTAAAAACATACAGTTTTGTGTTTTGTCCATCAATATGGTACATTACTAAAATTCTTTGCTTCTTTCTTTGATTTCTGAAAATTTTTGCACTGGGCACGAGGCTAGGCCACTCTACATAATACGAGGGCTTCAGAACTAAAGTGGTGTACTTAATCACCTTGTTTTAAAAATTTTATTGTTTAAATGCATTTTTATTTTCTAGAGCACTGTAAGTCATAGTTTTATAATAGACGAATGGATCTCACATATTAAGTAAAATTCGGTTTAGTTTTAGAATATTTAACAGGTTTGGAACTTTAGGGACCAATATTCCAAAAAAATGTTTTTCTTAGTACTACACCGGTTTTGAGCCCCTTATACAGGGTGTTTCAGAATTATGGGATTAAACTTTTAGGGGTTATTTAGGGGAACAGTCGGAAACTTTTGAGCTTAGGGACCCATGTCCGGAAAAGTGTCACAACGGCACTACGGCCCTAAAACGCGTTAAAATGTAGAAAAACGATGAATTGCCTAAATAGAATTAAATGCATTTAATTTTTGCCTGTTTTACATATTATCACAACAAAATACAAATAATAAATTTAAAAAAAACTATCAATAAAATAAAATACAATTTTTAAACATTAATATTTTAAACAATTGTTGTGATGATATCATGTACAAAAGGGAAAATTTAAATACATTAAATTCTATTTAGGCAATTCATTGTCTTTCTAAATTTTAACGCGCCTTTGGGCCGTAGTGCCGTTGTGACACTTTTTCAGACATGGGTCCCTAAACTCAAATGTTATCTACTGTTGCACTGAGTAACCCCTAGAAGTTTGATCTCAAGGTTCTGGAACACCCTCTATACTGGTATGTGTATGTTTGTATTGGGATTTTCAGCTGAAGTTTAATAAAACAACCCAATATATTAAAATATCTTACTTATACTCTTATTTTAATAAGGAAACACTACACTTTTTCGTTAAATAACTATTTATTTTTATCATATAATAAAAACTATTAATATCGGTAGCTACAAAACTTTCATTAACATTTAAAATATAGCAAACCAAAATGAAAAAATAAAGTTTAAAAGCAATTATCAATAATTTTGCAACAAAAATACTTTGTCGATTTCTTTATACATTTTTGTTATTTAGGTATTTCATTTGCGTTATTTTTAGGTACATAAGAGATGTATAAATGGACTACCTACGACCACCTACATTGAGATAAACTATTCATCTTTAAATGAGTGCTAACAACTGAATAAAAAAGGAACTACAAAATATGGTTTATATATTATATGTATTATTTGTGTTTCATTAAAGTATAATTACATAATTAAAAAAGTAAACTTTTTCATTAAACCGATTAATGTATAATAAAATTTACATTTAAGTCTAAACACAATATTTTATATCCTATCTTTGTCCTCATGGTCTGTTCTTGAAATAAATGGAATAGCTTTTGATAATTGTCTCAAAAGTAGGAGCAACTCCGATTTAGCCAAAAATTTGGTATACGGACGTTTTTAGGGGTGCTGATCACAAATCTAAATATGTTTTATCCAAAAACGTTTTGTTTTTAAAATATCCATCATCAAAGTTAAAAATTGAACTAACCAGAACTAACCACAATTGCACCATATTTCCCCTTCTTTGTGGAAAACATTCCTTATATAACACTAAATTGGCTCATATTTTATGTTACATAAAAAAACTTGTTTAAAACCTTTATTGATTTGATGTCTTCTTTATATTAGTTTAAAAGATTCATATTACATCAAGTTGTCTGCGACAGAAAAAATGTGTATGCATGGTTGCGAAATTTATGAGTAAAAGATTTGCAATTTTATAAAAACAAAGCTTAAAATAAATTAAAAAAATATAGCTTTTTAGAAGGTGTTAGTAAAATATTTTATGTCAATCCAATGTTATATCAAGAGTTGTGTGCAAAAATAAGAAGGAATGCAGTGAACATAGGGTTAGTTGATATTTTAACTTGGATGATGTTTATCTCAAAAACGATTTAAAATGTTTTTAAATTCGTAAGCAGCGCCCAAAAAACCCCCGTATTCCAGAGGACCTCGCAGAAACCTCATGAAGTTGTTCCCTCAGTTAAATTTGCATCATCATCATGCTGAGAGATATGCATCTCTGTGCGCAAACTCGGACGAATACAGCTCTTAAACATCCTAACTTACTTTACGGCGTATTTGGAGGGTCTGGGGTTGATTTTAGGAGGTTGCGAGAATTGAGACAGCATGCTGAGAGCTACCTCTACGCCAAGCTTCAGAAAATTTAACCGAGGACACCTTTATAGGGTTTGTGCGGAGTCCTTTGATCAAACCCCACTTTCGAGACAATTACCTAGCTTTCTTTCTGCCTAGTATTCCAGTACTCCTAAAAGAAAAAAAATATATTAGTTTTACTCATAATAAAATGGTTACCAAGATAAAATATAATAAGCTAACACAATTTTAAAGGGTATGCCACAATTTTTTGGGTTTTATACAACTTAACAAGAAAAATAGCTAGCGAACCTGCTGCACTTAATTTTTATATTTTTTCCAGCCTTTACCTGCTTCTAAAAAGGTTTCTTTAAAATATCTAAATTTTGTGTAAACTAGTTACAAGTAGACCAAACCTTAGGTATCTATTTTTTGTGGGATGTACAAGGTTCCAAATGTATTCAACAAAAATTGAAAAAAATATATACCTTATTTTCTTCTCCAATTACCCAATATGTTTTTAGTTGTGGTCGTCGAAAAAAAAAATGTAGAAGGAAAAGTTTTCCAAATAAGGAAAGTAATCGTTTAATGCATATTGTAAAATTAAAATAAACAAAACAAGCCACAAAACATTCTATTTTTGCATTTTTTTATCTTTTTATAGAGTAAGAGTCCGTAGGCAGTAGACCTTTGTTATTTTGTAAAAGCTGAAAGTGCATGTTCCTAACATAGGTAGAAGCAATGGTAGACTATGAAGTTTGACTCTTAGTGGCTTTGGCAGGTACCAGATACCAAAGATTAATGAATTGTAACTTAACTTTTGTCATTTTAAAAAAGCTTAATTTTATATATGTTACTTGGGTACATATATTAGAAAATTATTCTCTCTCAGTCGCCAGACAGTTTTGACAGTTCCAACCCCTTGGCAAACAAAAATTTTGGGGTGGCCCAATGATCTGAGGAAGTTCAATATTTCTGTTATTTAACAAGATATGACAAAAAGTCTTAAATGAGAGTTGTAGGGTTTTTAAATTGGCATGTCCTAAAAATATTTTAATGTATACAGACTGTCCCAAAAAACAAAACAAAAAAACTAACCTCACAGCATTAGGATTTTTTTTGAGAAACTTTGTATGCATCGAAATATTTTTAGGACATGTCAATTTGGAAACCTTACAATTTCATTTAAGACTTTTTGTAATATCTTGTTAAATAACAGATATATTGGACTTTCTCGGACCATTGGGTCACCCCAAATGTTTGTCTACCAAGGGTTTGGAACTCTCAAAACTGTCTGGCGAGTGAGAAAGTATCTTCCAATATATACCCAAGTAATATATAAAAATAAAGCTTTTTCAAAATTACAAAAGTTTAGTTACAATTCATTAATCTTTGGTATCTGGTACCTGCCCAAGCCACTATGAGTCAAACTTCGTAGTCTACCATTGCTTCTACCTATATTGGGAGCAGGCACTAAAAACATTTCAGCTTTTACAAAATAACGAAGGTCTGCCGCTCACGGGCTCTTGGACTATAACATTTTTGACTCATGACACAAAAACTTGATACGAAACTTTCTTTGTGGATCTCAAGCCTAAAAACGCTGCAACCATGTATATGTCGCAGTCAAATGGTAATTTAAGGAAAATGGCTTCTGTATAGTCAAAGCTTTCTGCCTGGGCATATAGTGTATTTTCATTTTTAAATGCTATTTGACTTATAAGTCAGCATTTGATTCTATTTGCCTACCAATTTGTAGACAAATGGAAATAGAAATATTTACTTAATCAGACAGTCATGCAAAACTGTCACATTGGGGGAGGGGGTCATAGTTAGTTCTGATTAGTCAAATTATATGTTTTAAATTCCTTTATAAAGCAAATACAAAAATGGTTTAACCAACCATGACCCCCTCCTCCCCCAATGTGGCAGTTTTGCATGACCCTCTATAGCGCTTCGAACCAATCAAATTACACATGCTTGTACTTTTTACTATAGTCTGCAAAGCACGCTGTACGCCTAATGTGTTATCACATATATCACAGTCATTTGCCCAACAAAGACCACATCATATGCCATTTTCCTAGGTAAATGGCTTTAAAATAGAAATTATTTTTCATGAAGTGACTTGCCCAGGCAGAAAGCATTTCCCTCGACAGAAGCCACACGGTGTCATTGTAGCCTGCTGTCACTAAAAATGATTGAAAATGAAGCTATGCAATTTATTGCAAAAATAATGTTAAATAGGTACACAAATGAAGTTTTAAAAGGAAAAAATCAAATATTGTGTGCCACTTTAACTTTAAATCAAGAATTGTGTGCAAAAAAGGGGAATTTAATAAAAATAGGATGAGTTTAAATTTCAACTTTGATGATGGATATCTCGAGAATGAAACGTTTTTGACAAAAGTTCGCGATCAGCGGGCCAAAAAACCCCTGTAAACCAAATTTCGTTAAAATCGAAGTTGCCCCAACTTTCTAGAAAATTACCAAAAAATAATGCAAAAAACTATGTTTTATTAACTTTTCTTTGTTTTTCTACAGCCACAAGGCCTAGAGGACCTTTTACATGTTCATATCTGTGCTTAGTTTAGTTTTAGTCGAACAGTCTAAATTATCCTTTTAAAAAAAAATTTATTAAGGTTTTGCTAAACTTGACTTAACCTTACTTTTGTATAAACCATGTGTTTTATATACAGGGTGAGTCAGAAGTCTGACAAAGCTCGTTTACTCTTAATCCATAAAATTTTTTGATTTCTTTTTTCGTAGGTATATAGCTAGGCATAACCCTCATATTTTAAAAATATTTTGAGGTATACAGGGTTGCTTACAAAAGTGTGACTTTATAAAATTATGTTTTTTAAATGGATCACCCTGTATTTTATACTTTGGTTTAATTTCTCTTTAAATTCTAACACTTTTTTGTTATAGCTTATATGGGGTTAAATCTTCAAATTTAGAAAATATATATACATAAGTGTTTCCCTATACCTAAGTCAAGTTGTTTTTGCAATATTTTTAATTTTTGTTTTTTTTTTAATATTAGTTTTGAAGTTAAATTATGATATCCGTAAAAATTATCCTAAACTGAAACTAAAATTAAAAAAAAAAGAAAATTAAAAATATTGCAAAAGTACTTGACCAAGGTATCGTTCAACCCTCAGGAAATGTATGAATATTAAAATACCCGGAGTAATGATAAGAAAAATACAGGGTGTCCCATTTAAAACTTATATTTTCTTAAACAAAAGAAAACAAAAAATATTACAAAAAGTACTTGACTTAGGTATAGGCAACCTTAAGGAAATGTATAGGTATTAAAAGGCATGACCCAACAATAAAAGAAAATACAGGGTGTTCCATTTAAAGTAAGGAAGTTTTGAAGGTTTCAATTTTTCTAAGTTTACCACTGTTTTCTTGACACCCTGTATAATCAAAATACATCTTATTAATAAAATGTCCAAATGTGGTCAATAAGGTACTTGCCTACCCAAACAACTTCAAAAGAAAATCAAAATTGGGAGAATGGTAGTGTTATAAAAAATGTCCTTAATATTCAATTTTTGAAAAGAAACTACAATATTTTCCAAATTTAAAGATTTAACCCCATATAACCTATAACAAAAAAGTGTTATAATGTAAAGAGGAATTAAACAAAAATATAAAATACAAGGTGTATTATGTAAAAAAAAACAAATTTATGTCGTCACGCTTTTATGAACACCCCTGTATACATCAAAATAATTTTAAAATATAAAGTTTATGCCTGTCTATATACCTACAAAAAAATAAATTAAAAAAGTTTTATGGATTACGAGTAAATGAGCTTTGTCAGACTTCTAACTCACCCTGTAGATATATATATATATATATATATATATATATATATATATATGTAAATAACAAAGTTATTCTTTTAGTGCAACTCATACAATCTACATTTTTTGGCCACTTTGGTAAATTGAAGTAAATTTAAAGTATCTGTTTTTGCCAATAACCAAAAAAATGGATCATAAACAAAATGTTTGTTGTTTAAGCAATAGCGTAAGTACAGGCCCTCCACAAAATATGGGTGTTCTCATAAAAATAAACTATTGCATTATTAAACATACCTTCACATCAGCTTAAAACTTCGAACCATTTCTTTTAGAAAGCATAACATATTTTTGTCCTAACTATTTGGGTTTAAACATACATGTAGATTTGCGAAAAAGGCTAAGGCTCCTTGTAAGGTATTTCAATATCTGCTGTAAAAGTCTTAATTCTTTTCCAGTGTTTCCTGCTACAATCTAAAAAAAAAATGTGTTAGGATTTAAATCTGCGCTAAGAAATATTTCTTAAGAACATAATTTATAATATATTTTTTTATATTACTTATAAAAAATGTTCCTATTTTTAAAAATAAATGTATTTTACTTTTGGTCATTTTTCATATTTTTAGCAATAACTCGCCCTGTATAATGCCAATTAAAGTAACATTTTGCATTTATTAGTTTTTAACCATGCGACCAGCTATCCTGGGACACACTGTCATAAACATTATATTTATGATCCCTGGTAAGTAACCGATAAATGCAAAATAAAAAAAATCTGAATTTAATACCAACTAGCTTTATTTTAAAAAATAAAAAAATCCTGCTTATAGAATAATGACCACACTCCAAAGAAGTTTCCGCACTAAAAGACATTTATTTACAAAAACAAAACCTTTTGAGTGGTAGTAAATTTCAAAAAAATATATTTGTTCATAACTTACAAACAACAATTGACAACGAGATTTTGCCCCAATAATCTAGATTATAAAGTGGAATGTTTAACATTATCAACGATATAAAATATATCATTGCCATTATTAAATAAGAATAGGACAGAGTCACTATACTTGCAGAAATAGAAAAAATATGGCCCTGTTTATGCATTCTGACATCATCCCTACCTGTTTATTTACCAAAAACTCTTGGTAATTATCTCGAAAGTGGGAGCAACTCAGATTTTGACCAAATTTGGTATATGGGGTTTTTTAAGGCACTGATCACAAATTTAAAAGGATTTTTTTTGAAAACGCTTCATTTCCAAGATATATGGTTTTGCAGAGCGGGGACACTTTTAACCTTGTGGGCGTCACATTTGAGAATAACATTAACTGGCATAAACACATTGTACCTATAGCCACCGCGGCTTCAAAAAGCTTGGCTTTCTTTTCCGAGCCAAAAAGTTTTTTTCCCTTCAATTTATACACTTTGTTTGTGTCCCAAATTTGACCCTCTCTGGAATATTGTTCTCATGTCTGGGAAATGGCATTCCCTACAACCCTCAGCATTCTTGATGCCATTCAAAGAAGGGCTGTCCGTCTTATTAATGATCCTTTACTTACTCAAAGACTTCCTTCTCTTGCCCATCGTCGAGCTGTGGGAGATCTATCGCTCTTCTATAGATACTTTTACGGTTTCTGCTCCGACGAATTATCCAGTATAGTCCCTTTTCTTGCAGTTTCCAACAGAGAAACTCGTGGTGCCGCGCGTATGCATCCCCATACAGTTCAATTGGACAGGCCCCGAACTTCCCATTTCGTTCGGGCTTTTATCCCTAGAGTTTCTAGACTATGGAACCTACTGCCAGCGGAGGACTTTCCTTCCCCCAAATCTTCAAGTTTTTAAGTCCCGTGTTAACAAACTTTCTCTTACCCTGCTTAAGACACGTTAGTATTTAGGCTTTCAGCCTTCGTGGATGGTCCAAAGATAAAAAAAATCCATGATTAAAGTTGAAAATCAAACAAACTTAATTTTACTTTCTTTTACCTTCTTTTTGCACACAACTCCCAATTTTAAGCTAAGGTGGCATACTATATTTAATTTTTACCTTTTAAAACCCAATTTTTCTGTGTATTGTACTCTTTTTTGGATTCAATTCCATAGCTTCACTTTTAATGGTTTTAAATCGGAGCAAGCTATAGTGGGGCAGTTATACATGGTTGCACTGTTTTTAAAAGGAAACCTCAATTTATTTGATAAAAGGTGTAAAATACATAGAAAAACTGTGGGCCGCTTTGGCTTTAAATTAAGAATTGTGTACAAAAAAATGGGAAATGAAGTTAGTTTGATTTTTAACTGATGATGAATATCTTGTGAACAAAACGTTTCCGAAAAAAACTTCTTTTAGGTTCGTGATCCGCGCCCCAAAAACCCTCGGTATACCAAATTAATGAGTTTTTTAGTAATTCCTACGATGACAAAAATAGACGTGGTAGAAACTAAAACAAAACTTTTGGTAATTATCTAGAAACCGGCCGCAACTCCGATTTTAATGAAATTTGGTATACGGGGGTTTTTGGGGCGCATATTACGAATCTGAAAGCATTTTTTGGCGGCAAGGTTTCGTTTCCGAGATATTCATCATCAAAGTTGGCATTTGAAGTAACCTTATTTTTACCATAATTCCTCTTCTTTTTGAACACAATTCTTGATTTTAAGTTAAAGTGGTACACAATATTTGATTTTCACCTTTTAAAACCCCGTTTTTATGTATTTTACACCTTTTATCAAATAAATTGAAAAGGATTGAAAATGTTCCGGCGCATTCGTCACAATTTAAAAATATCAAAAGTTAAGCTTCACAATTTAATTTTAAAAAAGTGTAAAATACGTAGCAAAATGAGGTTTTAAAAGTTCAAAATCAAATATTGTGTACCACTTTAACTTAAAATCAAAATTATGTGCAAAAAGAAGGGAGGGTATAGTAAAAAATAAGGTTAGTTTAAATACCAACTGTAGTAATTGTCTAGAAATTTAATGAAAAAAACATGTGAAATAAATGTTTTTAAAGGATGTTTATAAAATATTGTTGTGTCAATTTAATGTAATATAAAGAATTTTGTGCAAAAAGAAGGCCGAATATAGTGAAACTAAGGATAGTTTTTCTACTTGCCGAAAAAAAATCGGTAATTTTCTAGAAAATGGGAGCAACTCCGATTTTGACGAAATTTGGTATACGGGGGTTTTTGGGGCGCTGATCACGAATCTGAAAGAATTATTTGGCGGAAACGTTTCGTTCTCGAGATATCCATCATCAAAGTTGGTATTTGAACTAAGCTTATTTTCACTATATTCCTCCTTCTTTTTGCAGACAATTCTTGATTTAAAGCTAAAGTGTCACACAATATTTGATTTTCACCTTGTTAAAACCCCGTTTTCTACGTTTTTACATTATTTTTAAATTAAATTGCGTGGCTTTTCTTTGATAATCCGGCAACCATACATACACATAGGGCTTCATGGCAAACTGGGATTAAAATGATTCAAAGTATAGCTATGCAGTTTAATGCAAAAATAATGTAAAAACGTAGAAAGACGGGTTTTAAAAGGTGAAAATCAAATATTGTGTGACACTTTAGCTTTAAATCAAGAATTGTGTGCAAAAGAAGGGGGAATATAGTTGAAAATGGCTTGAGTTCATATTTGAATCTTTGATGATGGATATCTCGAGACACCTGGCGAAATCAAGTATCTCCAGGACATCAAATAATATCTTTCAGATTCGTGATCAGCGCCCCAAAAAGCCCCAGTATACCAAATTTTATTAAAATCGGAGTTGCGGCCGGTTTCTAGATAATTACCAAACTTTTTGTTAACAGATCCATAGGATCTAACCGTTATATACAATCTTTCAACATAATTTAACCACAAACGCGTTATAGAAGTGCTCGAAAAAGTTATTTAGAAGTTTAAATGTAAGCCTACCTTTTTCTTCATTGTAAAGCTTACACTAACTAGTTTGTGTTTGTAAAGACCTGCCAGGATATAGGTATTTTACAACACACAGTTTTTGTTTGCAAAATCTGCTCTAACATGATTAAAATCCTTTTGGCTTTTTCCTTGATACCATAATCTAAAAATAAGGTGATTTGTTAGAAAATATTCCATACAAATGTTTAAAAGTAAAATTAATTCATTTTTATCTTACCTGTATAAAATATTTTACACGTGAGGATAATTTAAAGCACTGCAGATACAAATAAAAAAGGCATGGATTTCTGATTCTAGGATCACATGGTAAAAACGGAATTTGTAGTCAGCTGTTAAAATATTTAGAGGTTAAGGTTTGACTTTGACACATAAATAAGGATGTGCAATGTGATATCGATTTTTGGCTTATTATCGATACTTATATAAATTATCCCAATTTTCGCGTTAACTATTTTTTTTTACTTCAGTGGTTTTAAAACACTGGATAAAATATATATTTTGATTTCTGTTTAGTTAGAATTAAGAAATAACATTAAAAATAATTAGTTTCATAAATTTTTTGTAACAGCCACCTAGATTTCAACCCAAAAATACAACAATTTTTTAAATCTGGCTATTTTTACAATGATTTTTGGTATTTTAGACTACAAATTAAATTGACGCGAAGTATCGATATTTTTAAAGTACCATTCATCTCTAACAGGTTAAATAACCCGACCCCTGGACCTGCCGTTATAAACAAATGAACAAGCGGGTTATTGCGTGGATATCTAGACGACTTTAAAACGATTTTTGGCCAATTTTTAATGCATTTCTCACCTGTCAAAATTGTTTACAAAATGAAAAGGCGCTAAACGGGTATTTTAACGATAATTATGTAAGGTAATGTATCATAAACATAATTTTATTAAGTTAAAAATATTTTGCTAATAATTTATTGCTTCAAAACTGCTTATTTATGGAAATATTTTTTTGTATTATACATTTTGCGAATGCATGATTAACGGAGGTGACGGTTAAATAACCTATAGGTTATTTAACCTATGTAGAACGATCATAGGTCTCAATGTCATTAGAAAATGAAAAATCTATACCTTATCTAAACCCGTTGCATGTAATCTAAACTTCACGTTACTAAATTTCATTCCATTTGAACAAAAATATAATCACTAATTGTTATTAAAGCTATTCGTTTACAATCTCTAACAAATTTGATTTTGTTATTTCTTTTAGCCATATACATTAGAAAGAGATATATATATATATGTATACATCATATATATATATATATATATATATATATATATATATATATATATATATATATATATATAATAGGTGCGCTCCATCATTACATGAATATCTATCATATTAGTGCTAATGTTGTCAGGTTGACAGAGCTTTTTTGACGTTGATTCGATCGACATCATTGTTTATTTATCAGTTTCTTAATTCTTCGGCTTATTTTTCGTTCGTTTATGTACCAGTTTCGAACCTTTTCAAGAGAATAAATTTTGTGTCCGTAGTGATTTGAATCTGTTCTTTTAAGAACAAACATAGATAAAAATGACGAAGCAGTTGAACAGTAGATGCAAGAAGCTTGTTGCTTCTTTAATAGGTTATTTTGAGCAAGAACGCGAAAATAATGGACTTTTGTTGCCTGTAGCTGCAGTAAAGGGAGAAGTTAGTTTCAATGAATTCCAGTTAATAGGTATTCAGCGTTCAAGTGGATAAATCCATGTTTCTATATTAAACTTGTAATACCTCGATTTTTTAAATAAAATTATTCTTTATTTTTTTGTGTTATTACTTCATTTTTTAATGAAAATTATGACATTAACTAAAATCAACCAATTTTTTAACCGAAAAATGCTTTGCTCTTTTCAACAAAACCCAGATTCTAATGACAACTTGGCAACAGGGCAAATTTGCAGGTTAGGTAATTTTAATAATGGTGTACTTTTAGAGACACCATAAAGCTAAAAGTATTAGAGCTTCTTTAAAATATTATTTTTAAATGTTCTTTGTTTTAAGTTTAATGTTTCATTGTTTTAAAGATGTAAACACTAATTAAACGAAAATCGTAAATAAAATTCTTTTTGTAGAATGCGATAAGCAAGACAAATCTGTTACGAAAATGGGTCAATGTATATACCAAAAATAATTTGTACAAAAGTGCACAAAATATTAACTGAAAAGTAAAATATATGAAGACATTTTTTTGTCTAGAGCCAAAAATCGTATGAAAAATGCAAAAAAATCATGTCCGCGTTAACAGAGCTTTTTGAACCAAACTTATTATCTTTTTTTTATCTTTCGACAATCCACGAAGGGTGACAGCCTAAATTCTAACGTACCGTGTTTGACTTAAGCGAGGTAAAAGTAACCTTGTTAACAGGCGACTCAAAAACTTGAAGATTTAGTGGAGAAGAAAAGACCTTTGGCGGCAGCAGTTTCAGCATTCTAGAAACTCTAGAAATAAAAGAACAAAAAAGTGGGAAGTTCGGGGCCTGTGCAGTTGGACCGTATAAGGATGCATACGTGCGGCGCGATGAGTTTTTCTGTTGGAAGTTGCGAGTGGAGGGGCTATACTGGATAATTCCTCGGAGCAGAAGCCGTAAAAGTAACTATAAAAGAGCCGCAGCGATAGATCTCCTACAGCCCGATGATGGGCAAGAGAATGAAATATTTCCGTAAGTTAACGATCATTAATAACACAAACAGCTCTTTTTGAATAAAATCAAGAACGCTAAGGGTTGTTACGTTTTACAAAATGATGCCATTAAATTTATGATCCGACGTTTCGTCTTTTAGCCGTCATCGTCAACTTTATTTTTTAAATAGGCGAAATATTTGATTTTACCTTAACAAACTTGTATTTTTATTCTAAATCCATTGACATATCACACTTTACATTAATGCGACGTTTCGACCCGAAAACGCATTATGTACCATTTTGCCATTAAAAATTATGTTATCCCAAACGTTCCAAGTTCATAGAACATATCAAGGTAGATTTGGGTTTAATGTTTGGGTGGCTTTACTAGGAAACTGGTTTTCCGGCCTATGAAATATTTGAGAAAAATCTTAATTCCCAGATGTATTTAGATATTTTGGAAAGAAATGATAATAATTATTTAAACAATTTCCCACTACAAGAACGGGAAAGCCTTTTTTTCAAACATGATCTGTCTAAATACAAACTTTGGAGAAAACTGGTTAGCAAATGGTGGACCTATTAGGTGGCCCGCCCAATCCCCTGAAATTACGCCACTTGATTTTTATTTCTGGGTATTCTTAAAAAACAAAATTTATTTAAAGAGAAATAATACAATTAACGAGCTTTCAAAAAATTTGAAGAAGCCATCGAAAATGAAACAAACATTAACATTTATAACGCCATGAATTGGGTTTGTAAAATGTGTCAGCTTTATCTAAATAACAACGGACTTCAATTTGAACATTTATTGTAGTTTTTGTTATTTGTTAGTTTTATTTATTTTTTTAATTGTTATTATTTAATAATATGTATAATAATAAATAAAAATTTAACATATATTACCTTACTTACGCCTCGACTTTGTATATCATGTTAGATTGCTAGAATATTAGCTGTACCATCATCTACATTTGAAATTTTTACTAAAATTATACAGCGTGTCCAGAAATTAATAAAATAGTAAATATTAGTTCCTGGACACCCTGTATAATTTCTAGTAAAAATTAAATGTGGGTGATTGTACACCTAATTTTCCAGCAATCTAACATAATATAAAAAGTTTAGCGTAAGTAAGGTAGGATATATTAAAATTTTGTTTTTGTCATGATTTTGTCAAAATCCCAAATATCCTCAAAACCTTTCAGTTTTGGTATAGGGATTACTGATAGAACTTACATTATTTTTACTCCTACAATCCAAAAATGAAAAAATATACAGTGTTCCATTAAAAAAACAGAAGTTTAATATTGATCTTGTTCCTGGAGCACCCTGTACAACTCCACCATTGGAGACGCAGCTGACGCTCACAACGATTCATGTACAACCTTCCTAAAGCATTTTACGAGTTATGGACTGGAAGGAAATAACGACAAATTTTTCATCTGGCTTACGGTCTAAAGAATGTTTGATCTTAAATTTTTCTGAAAATTTGGAGAAAGGCGACTTTGTCCCTCCTGAGTCGTTCCCGCACATTTAAGTTTTGGAATTATAAGACAAAAAAGCACAACTTCTTTATGACGCACCCTCTATATTTAAAGTTTATTCTTGATGACGTAAATGATTATTACAAACGAAAAAAGTCCAATACATTTTTTAAATATTTGCACTCTAAATTAATCAAATTGCGACATTTGTGACATATTGAAGGAGGAGGAGGAGAGGAAGGAGAACAACATATCAAAAAATCAGCTGACCTAAAAATTTTTCGGAAACGTTGCTTTCTCCCATACTATAATGCTTTTATTAACGCTTTTGTATCAACTTCCTCCGGGGAAATGTCCCTCCAGGAAAACCCCTGAATTCAACGCTGCCCCGTATAAAGGTCTCAGGAAGAAACAACAAAGTGCGTTCATATGACAATACTTCTTATACGACCTCGACATTTCGCAGGACGAAAATAACTTTAGACACACAACAGTGCAAAACAAAGCGGGTCATAAAATGTGTGTTAAAACTGTTAAAAGCTTTTATAATGCCTCCGCAGGCCTGCTGAACCTGGTGGGTGGCACCTAGAATTTTGTATGTATTTAAGCGGGAACGCATGCTGAGGTAGTCCCCTGTCGATTCTAGAAGAACAACGGATTTTATGTTTAGGCCTTGTTTCCGTAAGATTTCGGACCTTGAGGAAACAAATCTCAGCATGAACATTTTAAGCCTTATGCATGTGGTGCTGAAAAATGTGCGTATAAATTGCTACGAAATTTAAGAGTTGTGAGCACATTTTGTTGTCAATATCACGAACTGACTTATCACTTTTTATTTTAGTTTTATTATCATTTACTTAAAACTTTACCATCCTGTATCTCTAACTTAAGCCATTTAGGAAATGGGTGTATTAGAACTTTTATTCCTAAAATCACCTAAAGATTAACTTTCAAATATAGTCATCTTATTTTAACAGTCGCACCTGGGGCAGGGGGTCAGTGACTGACCCCACCGTAGTTTTTTGCAATAACTTTTATAACTTTATACATAATTCTTTAGAAGTGTATTCATGCTAAAATCAAAAGATTTTTGCAAATAGTGCCGGCATACACAACGTTTTTAGGATGGGTTGCATTGCAGGTATAGCTCATTAATGAAGTGTTCGTAATATAACTAATGGATTACTAAAAAAGAAGCTAGCAGTAGTTAATACTATCTTGAAAAATATTTTACACGAAATGAAGCGGCCTGCTCAAAAGAAGGCACATTTGAAACTGTTTAATTTGCTTTTGGGGAAAATATGACTTTAGTAAGGTTTTTTCCAAAAGAGTTGTTTTTGTCTTGTTCAGCTTTATGATATAAAAATAAAAACAATATACGAGAAATTATTTTATACTATGTATAAGTCAACTAAAGCCGGCATTGATAACTTTAATAAATGTGTTAAGGCATATATTTGTCCCCCGCGAATTCAGTGTGTATGTTAACATTTTTACCTTAAATTAATAAAATAAACAAATATATACTTTGTTCATAGTCACTTTAATTGAAATTTAGCCGTGACAGCTGTTTCGTAGTACAACTACATTTTCAAAAGTTGTACTACGAAACAGCTGTCACGGCTAAATTTCAATTAAAGTGACTATGAACAAAGTATATATTTTGTTTATTTTATTAATTTAAAATGTACGGTCACAAAGTAACGGACGAAACCATAAATTTTACCTTAATTTAAAAATTTAACCAGTAGTAGGCACTTGATGATGCTAAAAGCAAATTGGGACGAATAAAACAACTATGAAATAAACTATGCCGATTGAATATGGAAAACATCTAAAAAATAAAATTATGCAAAATAATCATACTGCAACATTAAACACGGATTTTGATTTATTTTTATAAAACGTTCCAACTATTTTTACAAAATTTTAAGGTTAAACGCTGATAGCCCACATCTAAGTGAAAAAAATTTGGGGCTAGTCGCTGACCCCCTGCTTCAGGTTCTCCGGGTACACAAATATGCCCCAGGTGCGACTGTTAAAAATCATTTATAGCTTAGACCTCGCCATACAGGTAACGAATTTTTTACATAATCCAGATATATCAAAATCGGCTACTCAAATCAACTTTTACCCACGGATACTCATTTTTATATAAAAACACCTCTATACCTTAATATTTTAACAATTCAACTATCATTAGCAAAATTATTTATAAAAAAACTAAATCCAAATTGAACTTTTGACGCTCTGTATCTTCCGAGGGGTGTCTCACTACGGGAATAGGTGTACAAATCGTCGGGAATTTTCAGGAATTTACGGGATTTTTCAGGAATTTACGGGATTTTTCAGGAATTTACGGGATTTTTCAGGAATTTACGGGTTTTTTCAGGAATTTACGGGAATTTTCAGGAATTTACGGGAATTTTCAGGAATTTACAGAAATAGTCGAGAATTTTCAAGATTTTTTAGGAATTTTCGGCAATCTTTAGAAATTTTCAGGAATTTCTAGTTTGTTTTCGGGATTTTTAGGTAAGCATCTACTTAGGTTAGAAGTTACAGTGAGTGTTTGTGCCAGTTTTAAGGAAAAAATAAGGTAATTTACTCATTCGCGGCCGCATGCGGCCCGGGGCCCGCACTTTGACGACCACGGAATTAGAGTGTTGTGCTTAATTCTGGCAATGTTGTAATTTTCTTAAAAATAAACGATACTCACTGATTTTAGAACCTTTCCTTAATAAAACACCAGTGGCGCTGATCCAAAATATCCAATTTTTAATTAATTATAACTTAATAAACTTGCTGGACCGGGGAGTGAATAGGGGTGCTGGGCAGGGGCGGTCATATCGACTTTTTGAGAAGGGGGCCATAGGCCGAGAAAAAGTGTTTGAGGTGCCAAAAAACAAAAATCTTGGCGCCCCTAGGAAGAAACAAAATTTACAAATTTTTTCAAGAGCAAAAAGAAAACCACTTATTTGAAAAGCAAAAAAGAAGGTCCTTACGACTCACTTTTCAATTCCATTATCACCTCCACCCCTCGGACCAGCCCTGAGGGGGGCATATCGTCATTAAATGCGCAAAATGCCCATATTTGCCATTACATATGTATGAAATACAAAGGATGTGGCATTAAAGTGGGGCATGCCCCTGAATGGAGAAATTCAGAAGAAATTGAAATTTAAGTTTTATAACCTCAAATTAGCAAAAAGTTTAAAGAAGCGTAATTTTATTGCAAGTAAAATATAAAGAGCATTTGGCAACATCGAAAATATGTCAATGATATATATATTTTTGTTATTCCAATAAAAAAGAAAAGAGTTAACTAACTAGAACTAACCTGACCGTGACTTCGGGCACGTTTAATTTTATTTAAAAAAATCAACTAAGAACTCGGATGCGTAAAGTTGAACAGATAAGCCGTTGTTGCCAAATGTTCAGATTAAAAGTGAAGAACTTTCGAAAAATTCAAAAATACAAAATATTTTATAACAGCGCCATTATAAAGTGCTCGCCAAAAAATCGGGACAAACAATTTTTAGCACCATATTTAACTTGTAGTAACTTTTGAAATAAAAAATATTTTTAGCTGCGGATTTCGGTATGTTAAAGCCCATTTCGTCTAGATGACATGGCTCAAAATAATTTTTGAAAAATAATCAAATGTTCATAGTATACAGGGAGGTCAATGAACAGATGCAAAATTACAAAAAGTTTAGAGGTGTGTGATTCCGATAATAATTTTTTTTCGCATTTAATTATAGGTCATTAGTAAAGTAATATCAATTTCTCCAGAAGTTTTTGCCAGTTTTTGATTACAGCCCTTTAGCCCCAACGACACTACTAAACAAAAAATGTGTCAAAACTTTGCTACCAATATCTTTAAAACGCTGTAACTTAAAAACGGCTTTACCGATTTCGACCAGGTTTTCACATTCTGAAAGCTTATTTTTGGTTCTTTTTATTACCTAACCACTTTATTGGTAAACGGCCATTTCTATAAAATACAGGGGTCAAACAAAAGTAAAGATAAAATTGAACAAAATATGGCTATTGTTCGTTTTAAGCTATGACAATTGGGCTGTACGTTGTTGTTTGGTTTGAAATTTGGGGGATTTTTGATGTGATCTGTAAATTTTAAATTAATTACTACCTAATGATTTTTTTTTCGTACAGGGTAGTCAAACAAAACTGACTCTTTCATTATACAGGGCGTTTCAGATTTTAATCGGGAAAATTTCATAGACGATAGAAAATGAAAAAATTTAAAAAAAACTTTATAAACATGTATGTTTTAAAGCTTCGTTCTCGAGATACAGGGTGTTAAAGTTTTGGAAAAAAAGTTTTTTATTCATAGCTCAAAAATTCCTTGGCCAATTTTCCTTAAACTTGACAGGTTTGTTTCTCATGAAAAAAGGTATCATTTGATGTAATGAGATTTACCGTAATTATTGCAGTGGCGTTCCAGAGGGCAACCTAGTAAGTAAAGATGGAAAAATAATGGTACGCCACTGCTTTTTATAATTTTGTAAATTTTTTTAGATTAAGCATTTAAAAATACAACTTTTTGTCTTTTGTTCATTTTTCGTATCTTGCATTGTTTTTGAGAAAAAAAATAAAAACTAATACTTTATTGCTTGGCCCTATAGAAAAAATCAAGAAAAATACAACTTTTTGGTTTTTATTGTTTTTTCGTCTTTCGAAAAAAAAAAAAATCGTATCCTTTAGGGGTCTTCTAGAACATACATTTAATGTTTTCATTTTTAAAAATAATAATTGTTGCTTTACATATACAAATAGGTATGGATATGTTCTTATTTACATACAATATTTTTTGTTGGCTGAAAGCATGAAATTTATTGAGAATGTTACATTTTTTTTCAAGAATTCCGGTCCAAAGATAGCCCAATAGGTTAGAGTTTTTTTTTATTTTTTCATAGTCTATCGTCTATTAAATTTTCCCGATTAACATCTGAAACACCCTGTATAATGAAAGAGTCAGTTTTGTTTGATTACCCTGTACGAAAAAAATCATTTGGTAGTAATTAATTTAAAATTTCCAGATCACATCAAAAAATCCACAAAAAAACATTTTAGGACAATGGATCTGCCTGGTAGCGTATCTGTGGCCAAAAGGCACTAATCGAAGAAGTAAAAACCGTCCAGAAGTATTGACCAAAGCTGCATATTGACCAAATTTCAAACCAAACACCAACGTACAGCCCAATTGACATAGCTTAAAACGAACAATAGCCATATTTTGTGCAATTTTATCTTTACTTTTTGTTTGACCCCTGTATTTTATAGAAATGGCCATTTACCAATAAAGTGGTTAGGTAATAAAAAGAACCAAAAAATAAGCTTTCAGAATGTGAAAACCTGGTCGAAATCGGTAAAGCCGTTTTTAAGTTACAGCGTTTTAAAGATATTGGTAGCAAAGTTTTGACACATTTTTTGTTTAGTAGTGTCTTTGGGGCTAAAGGGCTGTAATCAAAAACTGGCAAAAACGTCTGGAGATATTGATATTACTTTACTAATGACCTATATTTAAATGCGAAAAAAAATATTACCGGAATCACACACCTCTAAACTTTTTGTAATTTTGCATCTGTTCATTGATCACCCTGTATACCATGCACATTTGATTATTTTTCAAAAATCATTTTGCGCCATGTCATCTAGACGAAATGGGCTTTAGCAAACCGAAATCCGCAGCTAAAAATTTTTTTTTTCAAAAGTTATTACAAGTTAAATATGGTGCTAAAAATTGTTTGTCCCGATTTTTTTGGCGAGCACTTTATTATGATTACGAACAAATAGGATGTAAGCCAATTTTTTTTAATCATAAAAACAACAGAAAACCCTATACGGCACATTTACCGTTCCGTGTTATGTCCGGTTTCATGTGTTTACATTATGTTGTTGATATTTTTATGAAGATATTTTTTACTAGCACGCCTTGTCGGCTTTTTAAAAAATAAACAGTCAAACGTTCCAGCCGCTTTGTATCCAACACAAGATTTTTACTATTTAAAAGAAGTTTATTACCTGTATAAATTTAGATATACATATTCTTATATGGATTTAAGGATTCTTTAAAGGCGGCAATTATAAAGGTGGCTTAAATTCTGATTAATTACTTTGCATTTTTACAAATTTCAGTAAATGTCAAATTTTTTAAATTTGTCATTTATGGATTTTGCTCGCGGGCGGCAGCAATACATTTTACTGCCGCCGAGAAGAAATAGTTAAATAATTTGTTAAATACAACAAGGATCGCTGTTCACGGCCGTATTAAGGGTATGAGGCGCCCTAGGCTAGAATTCCCAAGGCGCCTATTTTCCTACTAAAAAATTTCTTGAAGAGACAAAAAAAAGGTCCTTACCTCCAATTTCAGTCATTCTCTCCTTTTCGCGTCTATTTTATTTATATCTCCCCACAGAAAAATAAGTTTTAATCCCCACCCGACCTAAACTTTTTAGAAACTTCCCTGTCAAGCGCCTATTACTCCCCTGTCTGGCGCCTATTTTTTTCATGGCGCCCTATGCTGTAGCCTAGTCAGCCTAATGGATAATACGGCACTGTCGCTGTTTTTGACGTTTGCAGAAAATAGTACTTATAAGAATTGTTTTATAAGGAGCAAAAGTTATGTTTTTGTTGAGTTTGTAGAATTTGTCGGACGAGTGCAGCGAGTCCAACAAAGTACAGACGAAGCAAAAAGTGTCTTTGCTCCGAATAAAACATGCAATTTTTTCATCAAGCGTTAAAGTTCATTTGAATAATACTTAATTTTTTTATGGAAATATTATTCCAAGGTTTTTGACAATGCTTTAGCGGCACTAAAAGTATTTTTACTGTCGCCCAACATCGTCACTAAAAAAAAAAAGCCTACTTCGCATTTTTACAAATTTCCATAAATGTCAAATTTTTAATTGTGTTCTATTATTTTCCTACGACCACATGTGAAAATAGTAAATAGCACACTGTTTTCACGCATAGAAAATGCCTTATATCACACTAGTGTTGCAAAGTACTTTTTATACGACTGCTTTAGAAAATGGGGTTTTGCACACGCTAAACAAGCTTTGAAAATTGTATTTTGCGCACAATGTGTGCAAAGGAAAATATGTTTTTTTGCACACGGTTCTGTCTTTCAATATGATTTATTATGGTTTTTTATTGTTATGTCAAAAATATAGAAAACTCAAAGTAAGCTTTATTCCATAGCAACCGTCATAGTTTTCTTGTTTTGTTGATTAGATACCAATTTAGATACAAAAAATTTTGATTTCGCGAAAAAATGTCCGATTCTGAAGAAATTCTAAAAAAGCGAGTTTAATCTCGTCAAACCTACTTCCAACAAAGTCAAGAGATCGATATGAAGCCGAGTTACATCGATTTATGAAGTGGAGACAAGCAAATAACGTACAAACGTTTTCCGAAAATGTTATGTTGGTGTACTTTGAAGAGCTGTCGAACAAATACAAGTCTTCAACATTATGGAGCACCTTTTCCATGCTAAAATCAACCCTGAGGGCAAACCAAAATACGGATATTGGGAAATACCAGAAGTTGCAGGCCCTAATAAAAAGAAAATCAGAAAACTATGTGCCAAAGAAGTCCAAAATTCTTAGCGAGAATGATTTTTGCCGCTTCCTAAAGAACGCTTCAGACGAGAAATATTTGCTAATCAAGGTAGGCATCACAGTTATTTTATTTATTTTATGGTGTCATTTTTTATAGTGAGAAGGTTTAGTAGGCAGGGGTTACCCAATTCTGTTTTTAAATAGTGCTAGTTTCATAAAGTACTTACTTAAAATGAATAAAACTAAAGACTTATCGGTATTTTTTCTTGTTTCAGGCAGTGGTGGCAGTCGGACTTTCTGGGGCATGCCGAAGAGAAGAATTGTGCTTCCTTAAAAAAGAAAATATGACGGATTTTGGCAGCGCAATGTTAATTAAACTAGAGAATACCAAAACGAAGATGCCGAGATCATTTACAGTGTCAGGAAGTCTCTACACCATCTTAAAAAGTATTCTGCCCTTCGACCTCCACTCCTGCAAACAGATCGTTTTTTTCTTAATTATCAAAATGGAAAATGCACTCGCCAAAACATTGGAATTAACAAAATTGGCGGTATGGCAAAAGACATCGCCAAATTTTTGATGTTGGAAACTCCAGAAGCCTATACCGGGCATTGCTTTAGGCGGTCGTCAGCCACAATATTGGTGAATTCTGGATCAGATTTGTTGGCTCTGAAGCGCCATGGTGGATGGAAATCCAGCTCAGTCGCCGAAAGTTATATAGATGACTCGCTTAGTAATAAATGGATGTTTCAGAGAGGATCTCTTCCTCTATGTCGTCTGTTGCGGCACAGCCACAACAGCAATTGAGTAATGAAGTGCCGCAAGAAAACTGCAATATGCCGACGACAGAGAACTGTATAAGCAAGGTGCCAGAAAATGTTGTCTCCATCGTTAAAAAGTCGATCAACAATGCGACGATTCCTGCAGAAGTAAACATTACAATTAATATTTTAAAATAGTTATGAAGTTTCCTGTTTGCTAAATTATAGTCTGTAGTTTCTTGTTTTCATTACTTTTGTTTTGCGTTTGTTTTTAAAATAAAAATTTACACAAAAAATGTTTTTTTTATTTGCAGTCGTATAAAAGTATCGTAAAAACTCGTTAGAAAACCTCTTTGCACACTCGCGAGACTTGTGGACCTCGACTTCGTCTCGGTCCATCAATTTGTCTCGCCCGTGTGCAAAGAGTCGTTTTCAAACCTTGTTGTTTAATATACTATTACAACACTAGTGTTGCAAAGTATAATATAAAGCTGTCATCGCTGTCATTGTTATTTAAAATAAATTGGGAGTTATCAGGCTGTTAATGGGATTTACATTGAAAAAGCCATGCAATATTTTTTTAAAGAGGACCTTTTTTAATTCTGAAATAATAAAAAGCGACTAGGTAGGTGATTTTTAATATAAAAATATTGTTAAACAGTATAATATATCGCAGTGAGGAAAGTATATATCACCCTAGTGATGCAAAGTTTTCAATGGTTTTCTTATTTTTTTCGTGAAGACAAACAACTTTTATTGTTTTTGGTAAATAACTTGTGGTCGTAGGAAAAATAGTGTAGATTACTTGTGTGAAAATCACTTTCTTACACGCGTGGGTTTGTCGCACTCGGCTGACGCCTCGTGCAACAATATTCCCACTCGTGTGAAATAAGTCATTTTCCACCCTTGTAATGTAAAATACTATTGTCGTTTAGGAATTTTAATTTTAATGCCGCTCACGGGCGGAAGAAAAGATTTTTACTGTCGCTGAGGAGAAATAGTATAAAAAGTGACATTTTATTGTTTTTTTGTTAAATACAACAATGATCATTATTTTTGACGTTCGAAAAAAATACATTTATTATAACTAAATCAAGTTTTTTTGGCTGTTAATCATTTAGAATTATTTTTGCCTTGATTTTTGCCAAAACAATACAACACAAATCTCTTTATTTAATAAAATTAAGATTCTCTCATCCAGAGTGACGCTCAAAGGTCCAATCTGTGCGTGCCTCAAGGTAGGAAAATGCCTATATAATTTATAGTATTTACATAAATTAAAAATATCTCAGTGTAACTAACTGAATTAACTCATATAGAGTCAGGTTAATTTGATGCTCGATTCAAAGCTCGATTTGAAGTTAAAAGGTACTTGCACAAAAAGTTTTTTTTCCAAATGTGCCCAAGCAATACAGAATTTTTAATAGTTTTGGTTATTATTATATTAAAAACTTTATAATTTTAACCACCAGCTAATAATTACTTACTTACTCGAACTTTAACATGAGGAATTATTTGCTATTTTGTTTGACATGTCAAAGACATTAGGCAATTTTACAAGTGAGAAATGAGTATGCCATTATATCATGCCCTGTATGTTTGGTCGATATAAAAGCATTTTATACTGAAACAAAATACGGAAAAAATGGACACTCTCAAATTGTATTGCTCATGTAAATTGCCATTATAAATCTGATAAAACTAAAAACAATTCTAAAAATGTAAGTACTCTGCTAACATTTGTCCAAGTAAATCCACTTGCAACAAGATCATATTCTCCTGTTTCGACTGACAATATTCCGTCTCTTAGTTCTGCCAGTTTAGATACTGAATCAAGTTGCTCACGTACTGAAGAAATCTCAAATATTACTGAAGGTAATATAAGGACCTTGTCAATAAAGAAATCAACCTCTCCTTTTTGAACATGATCCACTACTGTTTGTGTTTATTTTCTATCTAAAATCAGCCTTAGTGCTTTAACATGCAGTTACTAAAAGTCGGGAATTTTAGACTTTAATTGTAAATATATCAGCTACTACTTCATTTAGGTGTCGGAATTGTTGCATGAAATCAAGCATGAAATATGTTTAAAATCAATCTTACAATTCTAATAGTAAAAAAAAATTTGGTTGACAAATCACACATTCTGTTTTTACCAGCAGGATAAATTCAACTAACAGGAGATTAATAATTTGGGTCTTAACAAACAACAAACAATGTTATCCAAAAAATGGCTTGAGAAATCGGGAATTCTTTGCGAGAATTTGGGATTTTTCACAGGAATTCGTTTTTTTACCGGAAATTCAGGATTTTTTAATGAAATTCAAGATTTTTTCCTGAAATTCGAAATTTTCTGAGGAAATTCAGGATTTTCGCTGAGAATTTAAACATTTTTACAGGAATTCAGGAATTTTTAAAGAATTTCAGGATTTTCTAGAGAAATTTTTCAAGAATTCGAGAATTTTCGGGAATTTCGGGAATAGGTGTACAAAATTTTAACTAGTGAGACACCCCTCGGTATCTTCAAAATAATTCAACTGTGTGTCAACTTGTTTACATGCCGGAATTATTTATTTACTCTCTAGCTGTTGGTATTCTACTCGCGTTAGACTGTCTCCTTTCCACGTATTATCTTTAAACCATTTGACTTAGATGATATATTAGTAATAATAAAAATATGATTAACATAATAATGGTACACTAAAATCCCTATTTTTGAAACAAAAAACTATAACAGAATTTAGAAAGCTTTAACGCGGGGGCACGATAACCAGCGTCAGAGTTGAGCGGCTGATTTAAAAAAACAAGTTCTTTTATTCTCGCATTAAGATCAAAGACAGCGCTCTCACATTTCCCGCTCAACGCTGGCCGCTGAAGCTGACGCTTAGTATCGTGTCAGAGGCCTTACACAGAAACAAATGCAAAATAAAGAACAAGAAATCAAAATTTACCCAAAAAAGTCGATAATAATAACTAATAACTTAACCGTGAAAACACATTAGTCGAATACATTATCTAAAAACTAAATTATATGATGATATACTTATTTCTTATCACCTATACTTTGGACACTTTTAAGTGGCGAAAAACACTGAACAAAAAATGTATTACATTAGTCAGTAACCCTATATTTTTGCCACTATAAATTGATAATGAATACCCAGTTAGTAGATTAGATTAGATTAGATTAGAATAGGGCCGGGATAACCCATGCACTGAAGCTGCTCGGCTAATCGTGCGCCCTGTCATTTTTACCTCTGGGTGATGTCAGCCAGACGGGACCTACAGCTTAACGATGGTTTCGAACCTTGGTCCTATGAGCGACAACTTAAGACCTCGTCCCCACCCAGGGGGCACTACTGAACCTACCAACTGAGTGGGGTCCGCATGTCTACGGTTGCGCAGAACACGGCAAAGTGTGTTCCGGTGCCCTGGTCCTTTGGTGGCCTTCAGAGTCGATACATTTTGCACTTTGTCCGTCTGGTGTTGAGCTAACCACTAAATTTCCGACCAACTTATAAATAAGTATTTGGCCTCAGCAGGATTCGAACGCACCTCACGTCCGTTGTGCGCTCAACGACTTAACGCCTTACACGCTATGCCATCACCGAACCACCCAGTAAGTAACTCCGGTTACTGTATTTTAAAACCAATAAAATACATTTTTTATTGTGGTAACTAGGGTTACTGACTTTTTAAACCAATGATATACATTTTTTGGTCAGGTGTTTTTCTCAATTAATAGTAAACATAGTATAAGTACAACGATAAAAAAATATTTTATTGGTTTAAAATGTGGTAACTCACGGTTACTTAAAGGTATTTTTCTATAAAGTGCCCACAGTATAGTTTATAATAGCTATCTTTCCCCTTCCCCCTTGTGAGTAGTTTCGAAAGCAATACACAAGATTTTTGTTGATTTATTTGACATATCTTCGAATTAGGTAGTTATTTAATTAACTACTTTATCTGCCTGTAATTTATAAAAGCCAGTATTGATTTTCTTGAAAGTCAGTAAAAAAATCATTTACCATTGCCTATAAGTAGTATCAACAATAAAATTAGCATAAATCTCTTAAACCGCATCTTAAACAAAACGAATTACTTAACATTCAAATTAAGTGCCCACTCTGTCTTTTAATTAACTCTGCAGCCTACCTACTACTATTTATCTTTGGACTTTTCCATTAAGCGCTGGTATTGTCTGTCGTCACCAAAACCTTATAGAAACACTTTATGTTCTATTTATGTAAAAGTATTTGACTTAATTACTTGCATCTACTCATATAGCACTATTTACATTTTAATATACTATACTGCAGCCAAACCAAACTAAGAATGACCTAGAGAATAATAATGAATCCAATCGTGCTCAAATCAAACAAATTTAGTTTCGGCATAGTTTTAGATTTCGAGCATAATTTTGCCAAATAATTATTTAAAATTAAAAATTATTTTTAAACAATTAATTTTCAGAGCGTTAAATACTGTTAGGGGGAAAAATAATACACCTTTTTTATTTACCTTTTAAGAGAAGCCATTAAAAATTATATTGTATAATAAAAGCGAAAATTCACATTTTTTTTTTGCATCATCACATCGTTAAAATCACTTCTGGTTTATCCGGAAGTACCCTAAAATTCCTGTTTTAAATACAAGTGCTTTTTATATTTTCATTCTCTATAAAATTCCCATTTTAATATTATTACTATGAGTCTCACCAACTAAGTGTCCCCGGTCCCCGAATTACACCAAGCAAACTAAAAATGTTTACGAAGTATTTAGTTATTTTTTATTAATCCACAGCTTACATTTTTTAAAATCTACACCGGTATGAAAACGGCTGACCATAGGGAATGCATGCATTTAATCCTTTCCACTAATCTATGTACTCTCCTACAATTTACCTCTGCAAAGAGCGCACCGATTGGCGCCAAAAGATCAGGGGCTGCCCGCTAACCGCTTCTACGTTTCGTCGGACCCTACCTCAAATATTGCCACTGCTTTAACAAACTGTGTAATTTCCTACGTAGATACACTGTATAATATGCAACGTGTGTTGCCTATACCGCAGAAGTATTACGTGAAGCGCAGTATCGGTAGCTATTATATTTTTTGGCAGTACTAACCAGAACCAATTTACATGATCGTTTTTATAAATTATCCTCTGGTTACTAAGACTTTTTAATAATTTTTTTTATTGTTTAATTGCCTTTGTTTTCTAGAAACGATTTTTTGTTGCAAATATTGCCATTAGCCTTAATAGCTAACATACCAGTTCCCCTGCGAACAAAAAGTCAAGCGACCTCGAACACGGTTAGTATTTAAATGGGTGACCGCTTAGTAACAGCGTGTACTTATCTTTCCCCTACAAGTTATAAATACTTCAATTTTTTAGAGATCAATAACCTTTTTTTTTAAATTCCTATAGCTTAGTTTTCGTTTTTTAGAGGGTTACAATTTTAAGATTTGCTTCTATATTGGAAAATCGGCCATTTTGTTTTCTGTGTAAAAGGAATGTCACAACGAAATGGTAGAGGACATGAAAAAAAAACTTAAAAAATAATCCAAGGCTATCTGCGAAAACTACATTTTGATATAGATGGGTCCATATTTAATTCATTCTGAAAGCGATGCCGCCAAGTACACAAAAATGATAAAGTAAACAAACCTTTTCGAATGCACATAGGCTCGAACAGAGCCATGAATATATATTATTTAGATAAATAATAAAAATACATTGCTAAAACACGTATCACCCATGATACAACAAATACAAAAGGTGGGATCTTGCGCATGACGTTTGCCACGTAACCGCCGTCTCAGACGTGGTAATGTGACTAAATTTGTAAACAAAGTTGAAACCCTACGTTTGTTTTCGTATTTTTAACAGTTTGTATGCCCGTTTTACTTTGCTATTTGGCAGTTTTGTGAGTTTAAAACTAGTTAAGTATAAGATAATTTGTTTTAGGTTGCTTTTAACAGTGTTTTATTACATAAGTTCCGTTTATGCTCATATTAACATTTTAAGCTAGTTAACATCAAATATTATATTCTTAGATTAACAGTAATATTATTAA
This sequence comes from Listronotus bonariensis, assembly GCA_014170235.1. Lineage (NCBI taxonomy): Eukaryota > Metazoa > Arthropoda > Insecta > Coleoptera > Curculionidae > Listronotus > Listronotus bonariensis. Next base: position 1,972 of record JACEGR010002302.1, on the reverse strand, counting down.
AAAGAAATATTCCTCATATTTAAAAATGATCAAAATTCACAAACATTGCAGGCCTTCTTAGAACCTAAATTTAAATATTGCGCCGAAAAAGTCACATTGCTACGTCATGCGCAAAGCGAACCAATTTGGAATCGCTGTTGATCCTACCTTCTTGTAACCTCCGTATCATGCGTATCACCCACTTACAAAACATTCTCTTATTTCGTCTCTGTCCCACTATATATAAAACCGGTGGCACGTGGCGTGGTACTAGAAACTCGTCCGGTTAAATATTTTTGCTGCAATAAATCATTGTTCACAAAGGGTTTATTTACTTTATCATTTTTGTGTACTCCGGTGGCATTGCTATTCATCCGAGTGGTTCAAACCGCATTTGAAATGGCAATATAAATATGAGAGTTAGATAGAGATAGCGATTTAAATGTTTTTAAAATGTTTTAAAACGTATTAACACGAAAAACCGCCTTAAATGTGGACCCATCTTTAACATTATTTGTTTTCGGTCCATACACATCATTTATAGGTGTATGGACCTATAGATTTTGCACTGTGCAATATCCATATTAGGACACAGGTATTTCAGTTTTACCTCTTAATTTACTTTTAAAACCAAGACATTAAACATGTTTTTTTAATTTAATTATTTTCTCTGGTGATGAATGGCGGCAAGCAACGTCAACACTAAATTGAAAAAATCCGAGATAAATAAGAAGAGCAACGGGCTACAAAAGTTAATGAAAATGCAAAAACCGCACTGTATTTAAAAAGTCAGCTATTGTCCCGAAGATTTACGCCTATTGTGTCTTAATGATGACGTTCGAAAGATTTACACCAAATTTAATGTTATTAAGTGACAAGAGTTACTTCTTTATACACTGGTCTGCTACATCAATACATTTTAATTGGGATATAAAAATTAGATTAAATCTTCAGTTTAAACATATTAGGTGAGCCTAAAGCAATATACTGGATTATTTTTAATAGAATAGAAGAATAGAATGTAAGAAGAGGAGAAAATTTTTCAAAAAAAAAATATGTGTTAAAACGCTTCGTTTTCGAGATGCAGGGTGTTAAAGTTTAAAAAAATGCATATTTTATCATAACTTTTCTACCACGGCAGATATTTTTACAAAATTTGGTACATTTATTTTTATCATACACTACATTTTTGCTGTAAGTTTTTAAAAAAATTCTACCAGTGGCGTTCGAACAAGATTTGTATAGAATTTTTTAAGGAAAAAAATAGTACCCCACTGCTTTTTTGTCAAATCAGTATTATTTTTGAAATACTCATATACATTGGAGTTTATTTAGTCTTTTGAAAAAAAATCAATCCAAATTTTGTTTAAACGCCATGAATACATTTTTTTAACTTTTACACCAGAAAATGTAATGTAATGGTTAAAACAGAGTGTACCAAATTTTATGGAAATATCTCGAGTGGTAGAAAAGTTATGATAAAAAATGCATTTTTGTAAAAAACTTTAACACCCTGTATCTTGGAAACGAAGCATTTTCGGTCAAAATTAAAAAAATATATTTAAAAAATTATCTTATTTTCTTGCATTTAATAAAATGTTAAGAGGAAAGTATCAACTTAAAAATAGTAACCTTGTATTTTCACTTTAAACATACAGTGAATTTTTGTCCCCCAAAAATTTTTTATTGATAAATTTAAACTTTAAAATATGAAATGATTGCATAAATACTACATTTTCGAGATAAAGTAACAGATGGCGGCGTGGCGCCACCTTGGAATAAAAATGGAAGGGGGGTCTTGTCGCACATCACTTTAAAGCTATTGTCGTGTACTTTATAGCCTCAGAATATAAAGCCAATACCTTTATCTACTACAAAATGGCGGTACTTTAAAAATTAACCAAATACCTGATTTTGATGGTCATATTTTCCGAAACTTATAAAGTTAAAAGTACTTAATGTGATATTTTTTTAAAGTTCTTGTTAATGGTTA